>VWYP01017684.1:7535-23232 GCA_013400435.1 Pycnonotus jocosus | reverse complement strand
AAAAAAAAAAAAAAAGAGCACTGGGAGCATCTTTGGGAAACAAAATCCAACTCCTGAAGTCTACACAAAAGACAGGAGCTCATGCTCCTCTTCTTTTTGACAGGATTAGGAAATTGGGTCTGTTCATCCTGGAGAAGAGGAGGTTGTATGGAGACCTCACAGCTCGTTCCAGTATCTGGAGGGGCCTACAAGGAAGCCAGAAAGGGACTCTTCATCAGGGACTGTAGTGGCAGGACAAGGGGGAATGGGTACAAACTGAAAGCTCAGATATATGGAAGAAAGACTGTTCTGTGAGGGTGCTGTGGCCCTGGCACAGATTATCCAGAGCTGTGGTTACCCCATCCCTGGAAGCGTCCAAGGCTGGGTTGGAGTGGGTTGGCAGCAACCTGGTCTAGTGGAAGGTGTCCCTGCCCATGGCAGGGGGTTGGAATGGGATGGACTTTAAGGTCCCTTTCAACCCAAACTAGTTTGGGATTCTATGATTCTGTGCTTGTCGTCTGAACTTGTTTTCTTCACCACCGCTTGTCCATAGTCCATGACACCACAACAGCGCAATGTGTGCTCCCCTTCAGCTGTTTATTAGAGTTTACCCTAAAAAGCTGCAAAACTTATTTATGCCCTTTCTGCTACTATTGCAGAGGAGAAGACATTCACCAGTGAGACAAAGCATCTAATTCAGTCTTTCCAACTGGACACCACCTGGACCCTTTTGCTCCCTTGAACACTGGAGCCTGACAAGGCCAGAGCAACACACAGAGCTCACAGTCACTTTCCCTTTCCTGCTCTTCTGTTTTTTGACCTAACATATTTTTAATCTTTTAAAGTAGCTGGAGGCGTTTTCTTTAGACTCAGACTCTATTATCCTAATCACTTGAGCAGAGAAACAAAGCAGGGTAGCCTAGCCTACAGCCAGCTTTGGTTCACAGAGAAAGGGCAGTGTGATGTAAGGTAACTGGGAAGTTACTGCATGAGCCTCCCCAAAGGCAGGAAAGGCAACTCAGAGCTCTGCTGTTGTCCAAGCACCACCACCAAAAAATCACTGCTCTTGATTGGAGATACAGCAGGTGGAAGGGAACCATTTTTTCTTTGAGTGAAGATGACAGAAGGGAGGTGAACAGTTTTACAAGTGTGCTGTTAAGTACTTAAAGCAGAACTGTAATGGAAAAACTAAACAGCGTCAAAAGGAATTGTTTGTGCTGACCTGGAAGATACAGGAAAGAAAAAGAGTTTCAAAACCATCTGGAGCAGCATGCTTTTAAATATATATATATTTTTTTTTTAAAAGCATGAAATATATATATATATAAAAATAGAGGAAACCTCCTAATGGCATTTGGCAGCTCCTTAAACAGGGCTGACATGTGCAACGCTGGAAGCACTGTGTGTTTCTCAGAAGAGCAGCCTTTAAAACCAGGAGGATAAATGCTGCACTTACAGAAGCATATTTCCCCAAGCTGACAGAACTTGTTCAGTGCGACAGCAACAAAGCCTCATTCTTCATCTGCTCACGTGTCCACATCCGAGGGCCTCTGCTTCGACCCCGGCTGCATCAAGCAAGACAACAGCCTGTGCTCAGGCAGCAGCAATCTGCCGTCGGTGGGGAGCTGCAGGCACCTCTTTCATCTTTGATCCTAACCCTGGAAGAGCGGAGAAACAGCTCCTCTCCTGCAGTGCCATGAAAACAGGATCAGCACTGACCGACTCTGGTTCGGAACATCAAAATAAGTTATCAAGAGGACACGATTTGGCCGCATTCCATGTAAGGCTGTGCTGCACAGAACATCAGGCATCGAACAGGGAGCTTGCATTTAAGGTGGTTCCTCCTCCCCTCTCTCCAGCCGTCATTAAAAAGACGACAGCGTTAGCCTAGAACAGTAAGTCACTGAGAGGATAAAAATATAGCAAAGATTCCTTCACCTCCATGAAAAGGAAAATGCAGCAAGCACAAAAGTTGCCGATTCTCTCATTCTTTAAGGAAGCAACACTGGAAACCTGCATTATAAATTTATTACTTAAAAAAAACCAAAACCACCTCAGTATTACACCGTTGTTTTATTTCCCTCCTGTGCACAGAGCAGAAGGTGCAACATGCTTGTACCCACAATAGTGAGGAGACATCGCCAAGGGCAATTCCTAATTAACATTAGGAAACTCTGGCTGCATCCCATCCCACAGCCTGCTGGGATTTCGGGAGAGGGGGTTTTCTGAGCTTGAGTCTCAGATATCACCGCCTTTCAGTAAAGCTCAGTCCCATGGCAAGGGAGAAGCATACAAACCGTGGGTGTATTTGACTGTGAAAGAAACTTTGCCTGCAGTGATTTTAGGAAAAGGTTTTCCTGAAACAGGTAAAACAAATGCTGTATTCAATCCCACTAGAAAGCCCCTTGTAAGTAATTCCAGGTAAATACCCATTAAGCAATGTAAAAGCAGAGTTAAGCACTGAGCAGGAATTCCTGCATTACATGCTGAGCACCATTTATCACCCTATGCCAACAGGCAACTAGTGAGAACCTCGAAGACACGTTTCCCATTAGCTAATTAAATTAACCTCTAAATTTAGTAGCTCATACTTGCTCTTAAACTGACCTGTTTCACCTCGGCAGTTGCTGGGGTGGGGGAAACACATCACATTATTTTATATACAGTCAGTCCTCCTGTGAGCAGACACCGAGCCCCAGCAGCAGAAAGCCCGTCTAGAAACGCGCGTTTGCTCCAGAATTCAACCGCTCACTGCTTGCCAGGAACCACATCAGAGTAATCTTTTAATACTCCAACCAAGTGGTCGTTGTGAGTCTTAAACCGGCGTTTCTTCTGAGAAGCAGGTTTCTTCCTCCTCTGAATGGGAGCCTGCAAGAAGAAACAAACAGGAGTCAGAAGATCTGTGACATCTGACCTGATGTGTGACACCGTGCTGGTCACCGCTGCTGCGAAAGATGAGCTCTGCCAGAACCAGGGGTGGGCAGGGAACCCGGGAAGGGTTGGCTTCTGGAGAAGCAACAGCATCCAATTCCAATCCAGGCAGGGAGATGACTCTGGGGACAGAGCACCGCCACGGCATCCCAGGCACAGTATTAAGGCCGGCATTTGTAAGTGCAGGTTCCAAACCATCCCATGCAGCTACAGAAGCAGGTACATGGCCCATAGTTCTATCCACAATCCCACCAGGATTTCAAAGCTGTTTAGCAGGAAAGTTAAACCCCTCTCCCCACCACCTTTCTCCCAAAACACTACTACTACTCTTGATGTATTGTGCAGCTTCAAGCAGAATCTTCCACTGTGGAGCTCATGGGGATTCCTGGCGTTTGTCCTCTTTTGATGCTGCTCGGATTAATTGGCTCTAACGAGTCATAAAAATCTCTGACTGCTGGCTGCAGCACTTGGTTTTCCCAGTTTTTAACACTGGTCACACTTCCCCAAGCTCCACAAAGCCGTGCACAGATTCACCAACGTGTTTTGGAACTAACGCTGCGGGATCAGGAAAGGGGGGATTTCCTAGGAAGATCTAAAACTTGCATCTCTTACAATTTTCTTTGGTCCGGTTTCTTGCATAGAAGAAATACCCTGTCGTTTCAGATACTCTTCTATCTTCTCCTCATCCATAGAATCCACGGGAATGCTCCTCCACAGCTTCTGGAATTCTGAAACGACAAACCCGGTTTTATATATGCCAGTGAGCAAATCCTGGGCAAAGACCCCACAGGAAGGGAAGGAGAGAGACTTGATTCCAAACAGTGAAACATTCTGGCACGTCAGTCTGTCACTGCCAGCAGGCACTCACTCAGCACAGCCTTCACCCGCTCCAAATGCTGATGCACTGCCAAAAACACCCCAAACCCGAAAAGATGAAATTCCAACTAACAAAACAACAACAAAACACCCTCAAGCTAAACTGCACTCGAGCATCAGGAGCACCCGGAGGCAACCTGTGATTCTCATGTTTATTTGCTACGGGAGTCTCTTTTCGCCTGGAATCTCTAGAGCTGTGTAGGCTGTGAATGAGTTTCACAGATCCTGATGAAGGGCAACCACTAACCACAAATGGCAACTTAATTTACACATCTTCAGCTGCCACTGACTTGGGAGAGTTGTCATCCCATTGTCTAATTTACCGAAGGTTCAAGACGTTTACTTCAGTGGCTCTGAGCTCGTTTATCACTGCAATATGATCCACACCGTGCTCGACAGATAACAAAGTCCTAAAATTCCTCTGGTGTTAAAAAGAAGAGAGACACCTTAAAAACCACAGCAGCAGGAAAACAGACAGAGACAGTAAGTCTTAATTAGAGCAGCTGCCATCTGCCTGCACACTTTCTGCCTCACGTAAAGTTTCACAGAGCCTCTGGAATGCCTTCTCCAGGCAGCGGCTGGTACGATCCTACCTCCCTTCATTCCCCAGGCAGGGAGTTAAGATACATCCTGTCAGCAGGTCTGGCTAACAAACTATAAATAAAACACGAGGCACACATAGCAAGGCAAGACTAAATTTTTCCTTTATTTCCAGATAAATTTAGTATACAGTTGTCAAAACAACCACAACCTCTGCATACTTAAGGATCTGTCCTGTTGCAGCAGGGGATGAGACGCTCCAGTGCCCGTTCACCACAGATGCCTCGGCTCTGGGCACACTGCAGCCAAATCAAAGTGTACAAAACCAACCCGGTTCCTGCCCTTGGAACAATTCCCTACCTAAGGCACCCTGTTTTTCTAATGCAAATACAGGCTTCGAGTCTCAGGCGTTTCTCTTCTTCCTGTTGCCAAAAGTAAGAGACTGTCCCAGCTTTCCAGGAAACAAAAGAAAGGAATTTCACCAGTGAAGAACGACAGTGTGCATTTTTGGTTATGCAGTGGTTTTGAAGAGAACCAAAACCTGTCAAAACACTACTTTTGGTTACAGGGAGACAGCTCACAGCCTGCTTCCCTCAGAGGCTATCAAGCGCCCTGGGATCAGTGTGCACATCCCTTAATGCAAGGACTGACACTGCAGCCAAGACATTCTCCATCTGCTCATCCATTTTGAGGGGGATTCCAGGCTTTCAGCATAGCTGGTGGTGCCTGCTATCCCAGATCATCCCTCACCTCATCCTGCTGCAGCACGTGGAGAAGGTTTGCCCTCTTATTTATAATATCCTGCTGCAAACAAATGTGTCTCCTCATTAGAGTTCAGGATATACAGACAAATACACCCTGGTGCAAAAAAAGGGAAAGCTGAGGATAGGTGCTTAAGGTTAAACCGGTCTACATTCTTCTGGGGAACAGAAGTGAAAAATTAAACACTAGAAAATAAATGGTCAGCTCTTCAGGGATCAGCATGCACAGAAGTGCAGATCACAGTTAATATCTAACTACAGTGCTCTGCATTTCTCGTAGTGCCATGGTTATAACATCACTCCAGCTCCACATCCACCTTTTAAACTTGGCCAAGAAATACAAATGGAACAGGCATCAAGATCCAAAACTGCAGAGCTAAAATGGACTTTACATACAGATAATTTAATCCACTAATTGGCCCCACCAGAGTCACTGTATCATATTCTGCAACTCCATTTAAAAACTCCTCCATATATCAGGCTGCTTTCAGCACTACTGCTTTGATTGCAGTAATTGCAAAAGAATCTTCTTCCCATGCTGGAGCTCCATGTAGGGCTTTAAAATACTTTACTACTCAGGAAAGAGGGAGTCACAATAACATGGAAACACTCCATATCGAAGGACTGGTTTGGAACTAAAGGTACAGGATAAAGATGGAGAAGCACAGGGAGCTGCTGCCCTTCAGGGCATATGAGCTGTCTGCACTCAGCGTGTCATCTAAAAGGAAAGGGAGACCCATCCATCATCTCATCACAAAACTGACTTGGTGTAACACCAGACACCGGGCTAAATGCAAGGTCTGAAGAAAGAGAGCAGCTGGATGGCTGGCACTGAACCATTTAAACATTACCTGTCAGGTTTTTAAGTCTCCAAGGACTATGCCTCTATCAGCCAGGGAAAGTTTAGACCTTGGGAATACACTCTCTGAATTATTGTGACATACTCTCTGAAATATGAGAACCTGTGGGAAAAGCTGGCAATAACTATAGCTGTCAAGAAACAACCCTCTGCATTTGTAGCTGTGGTACTTGTGCCCCTCAGAAAATATACCCTTGACCTGACATAGGGAAAGATTTTTCCCGGTTTTCTTGAGAAGAATTGGAAATGCTGTCACCTTGGCCTTTGTGCTGACTGTCTGAAGAGCAGACAACAGCAGCAGCAGGCAGCTCCTAGGGAAGGCTTCAATTCACCGGATCCATTTCACACAAGGTCTTTCTTTTCTCTGTGGACAGGGCACAAGGAGCTCAGTGCTGGTGTGAGGAGTGGAAGGGGATGGTTGGAGCAGGAAGCTCCCCACATGCTGGCCTGCTCCAGCCAGCCATGGAGAACAGGTTGGGATGTAGGCATTCCTGCGGTGCCTGTGGCCATTATGATTACAGAGCACATTCAATTTTCCTTCTCCGTGCCCTGTTCACTGCTGGTGATTTTGACACCATCACAGCAGAGAAAAGGTGAGAGACTCTTCTCTCAGAGCCACTAAATTATTTTATACATCAGCCAGAATAAAAGTAAAATGGCTACAGGAGGATAAAAAGACAGCAACAAGGCTTCACCTGACCGCAGCAGGCTGCACTCAGGCAAGCTGACAATCTCTGCACAGCTTAGGCTGCTTTGACAAGACAGAGCCCAGATAAAATCCCCAGGGGAGAAATTTCCCAGGAGCTTCTGGTCAAAGCCATGCAGGTGCTTTGAACCCTTACAGAGATTTGCATTTTCCACAGAGCTTTCAAGTCCTGATTCCAGTGCAGATCTTCCTGAGAAGAGGCAGAAAGCTGTGATCTCAGTACTGAGGCAAGTGTCATGAACAAATCCTATACACAATATCCTGCAAACTGATCACTAAAACATTTAAACTCAGAAACTGGACAGAATCAACACTACTCAGAGGCTGCTTCCTTGCTCCTCCAGAGAGCTAAATTCTGGTCTTTCAAGTACTGAGAGGAGAAAATGAGACCAGGAGCTGGCTGAAAAGCCAGTTTAGATGTTTGCTGCCACCTCCAGCAACATGAAGTCTGTGTGCACAGACTCAAAAAAATGTGCTCTGACCAGCAGGAACCAACACAGAGCTAAGCAGAGGGCAGTGTAAAGAAAATTTTGCAGACACCTTCTCTCTCTGAAATACCCAAGGGGTAAGGATGCACAGTTACCTTGATTTTACAGCATCACGAGGTGCCTCAAAGATGAAAACAATTTGCACTGACATATCCTGAGTGATTATACTCTAACACACTTCCTTTCTATAAATGCTTACATTTGGGGAATGAAGTCATGGGTAAATGACTGCCTGGTGACTTTGGAGAGGCTTATCCAGCACTTCTGACTGCCTCACCTGCTCTTGCAGAAAGGTTGAGATGGTTGTGGAGATAAACGGATACATCACACAGGTAATAAAATCTGCCAGAGATTAAAAACAGCTTAAAGAACTTCACTGAGCCAAGCCAAAAGCTGAGCAAAGGACAAAAACAGACAATAGCAGTGTAGAAGGGAAGAAACAACAGTCTTAACAGTTCCAGGGGAACACAGCACTGGATTGATACCAGAAGGAAAAGGTGCTTGGTGCTAAATCTGTGCTGTCCCTGGACCACCACCGGGGCAAATCAGCACTGATTCCAAGCAGTTTTTACAGTGTTAAACTTAAGGAGCTTTTGCCATTCTCTAAAGCCCTTCAAAGGCTTAGGAAGAATTTTAAAATAATTAAGTATGCGAATTTTTTAGCAAGAAAATACTTCCTATAGTGCATTCAGCCGGGAAAGATAGCATCTCTAGCAGTTAGGCAATCAAACTGGCCTTTCAGCATTCAGCACAGGGGTGAAAGCCTTGTTCACATGCAAAGTGCTTCGCCCCAGCACAAAAAGGCAGCGTTTGACTTGGCTGAAGCACCTGAAATCTGGCCCTGCTTTTATAAACACTTTCAGCTCCACACCACTGACAGTAGATTAATTAGCCAGGAAGTCTAGAAGGAACACATGCAATCTGAACCTTCCTCGGCTAATCACATAAAAGGAAGAACAAAAGCCGTTCCTTACTGCTAAAACCTTCTCCAGTACCCTTGAGATCACGATATATAGGCACCGCTCCGTTGCTGCGATACATTGGGATTTATTTTCACAGGGGGAGGGAAAAAAAGCTTGTTCAGCCATCAAGGGCAGAGGCAGGCACTGCCAGAAAGCAGGTCCTCCCACCACTCCAGGCAGCCAGCTCCAAATTGCCCTGGCAGCTCCTCTTTCACTGCTGATGGAGCTCAGGCAGCAGCGGGAGAGGACACCCGACTTTCCAGGGCTATCAACCTCAGCCAACTCATGTTCTGAACGGCAGCACTGTGCACCGAGGAGCACACAGACCTTATTTCTGAGGATAAACATTAAACTAGAAACATATTTTGAACTGTCATCGGCTGCTAGATCAAAGAGTCTGCCAACACTTCAAGGCTTATTTTGCAGTCTTTTAAGAACTTCATTTTAACGTTGCTGGAGATAATGAGCTGCAGTAGCATTGCTAAGGCAGAGACATGTCATAACTCATCCTGTGCACAGACAATTCTGCCAGTGACTCCCTAAGAGACACCCTTCTGCTGCTCTGGAAAGAATCCTAAAGCAAAGCTGCTCGGGAAGGATGGGTTTCCCTCATCACAGGATAACATGGTTGGAAAAAGGACCTGCTCCAGCTGCAGTGAGTGAGTGAACCTACTCAGGGATGTTTCCAGCACCTTGGCAAAATGCAGGTGGATCACAACAGTCACAAAAGAGAAAATATTCTTGCCCCCTCTCAGAACAAAGCATCAAAAGGAAAACCAAAACCAGCAGGAACAGAGCAACAACAAAACATCACTCCTGGCTCCGACGGGAAGCTGCTGCCACCTGCGGATAAAAGGAAGCAGAGCCACCTTGAACTACAAACAGGGCACACTGCATCCCTTCAGGACACACGCTGCAGGCTTAAATGCCTTCCTTCAGCAGGAGGCCAGGCGTTTCAAAGGGGTTTTTTAACCTCTTCCTCCCTCTTGCACTGCTTGCTCCCAAGCAATCACGGGTGTGCTACAGCATGTCTTGTGTAAGAAGAGCCCAGGATTTATCCTTGCTGCCCGATGCCTCTGTCTACATCTTAACAAAATGGAATCTGTTATGAAATGTCATAGTTAATCCTGGAGTTTTTATAAACTAATAGCAACAGGGTAGAGACTTCCCTCTGATAGCTCCTTCAGTATGGTTGGGTTCCTGCTATCTGGAAAAAAATTGCACAAGAGCAAACATTCATTTAGCAACACGACTATGATACAACCAGTGGCTAAAACTTAAAAGCTCTGTCTCAAAAGTTACTGCAAGAGAGCTGATTTCTAAATGTTTTGGCCATGTTCAGACCCTCAAAAACTGTGGGCTGATGGACTAAAGAGGCACTACCTCAACACTGGGTTCACGGTAAACTCGTAAATATTTGGAAATTTGAAATTCCCCAGTGAATCCATTCTGCATTTTGCATATAGTTTCATTGCCACTACCAAGAAATGACAGAAATTATTGTTTGAAAAGAAATTCACTTCCACCTTTTGAAATATTTTTCATATTTTTAAATGCTGCAGATGTCACCTCTACTTAATCACCTTTGTGAAACAAAGTTTTTATTATTATTATTATTATCTCAGTATTTAACAAACAGTTAATGATACATATCTTCAATTGCTAAATTCTATCAGAAACAAAGATTCCCTTGTAAGTAGGCAAAGAAGAAAGATCTTTATGCATTCCCCTGTGGTCCTGTAGGTAGAGCAGTTAAAATCTGTATCAAAATTCTTTTTTTTTTTTTTACCATACATAATGTGATGCTGTGTGATGCAATGGCTTTATGTGTCATGTTACAAGAACAATTAACAAAAAAGTGTTCAGTGTCATGGAGTCATTCAAAGTAAGATCTTCTGACACAGACTGCCTTCCCCTTTCTGCCTGTACAGACACCTGATGTTGGCATTATTGTCATTACTGGAACACACGCTGATTTCCATAATTAATTTCTGTGCATAAAATGGCACCAGAGAATTTTACCACTATTTGTGACACAGCAAGCACGCTGAACTTGTGCAGCCTCAAATCCATGCCAGCCCTGGGCAGCAGCACTGCCCCAGATCTGTGCTCTCCCCTCAGTTGTAACCACCCCCTTCTCAAGAATTTTGCTCACATCTCATCCCTCTGTGCTTCCTCCTTCTGTTCCATTTATGGCTTCTTGCTGCATTCACCAATAAAAGGCACATGGTTAAGAAACTGGGAAAAAAACCCCAACAAAAATCTTGCACCCACAAATCACTCCTTTGGGTTTTTTTGCTTCCCCTTAAGCAGCAGAATGTTAGATGCCATTTTATTCACAGTGAGGTGGTTTTTAGTCTCTTCTGTACTGCTACTCTTGAGGACAACTCTTGGATTCCTGGTGCCATGTTCCAGTGTACCCATCATAAGGCAGAGGATATCACCAATGGAGTCACTTGCTGGTGTCAGTAGCCTCATGTTAATATAAACATTCCCCTCACATCTCCACACACCTAATATTCCATTATCACCTTAAAAGACTGCCCTACCTGAAGGCTGCTTATACACAGAGGCCCTTAAGATGAATTCAGATCAACTGTCATGGAAACAACGTGAAACAACACCTACCTTCGTCCACAGCAAAGTGACAGCTCTTGTCATTGTAGAAAAGAATTTTCTTCTTATCAGGGCGATTAACAAAGATGATCTGGTCCCCTAAAGCCTCAAAAACAAATGAAAAGAACAACTCAAAATCACTTCGTTTCCAAGTTGAAGGTCTCCAACTCCAACAGAGCCAGACCTTGTGCTACAAAAAGCAACAACAAACTGGAGAAGCTGCAAAGCAGCTGGCCATGAAACATATGAGTACAGATGAGTAATAAATCAAAAATGAGATTCAGAGGACTGAGGTCAAGGTGTGAAAGCAGAACTAAATGCCTACAATTGGAATGTGGGAGATCAGGAGCCTTTTGTGAGAAAGAGCTCTGAGAGCTGTGCTGAGACATCAGGGTAAATCCTAACGTAAAGGATGAAATACAGAGAAGGCCATAATATTAGATCTGCTGAAATAGCTTCTGAGTTATCAGAAGAACAGAAACAACTCATGAAAAAACTCTCAGTGTCCCTCTTCCCTCTGAGAAGTGAACCAGCTGAACTGCAGACACCTCACCTTTATGGCTTTCTGTGCATTGGGCAGCCCTTCCTCAATGTCCTCCAGCAGGATTCCTCCCAGCCCTCGCTGGTCATGCTTGTCCAAGAGCCTGAGCAGAGCCTTTTTGTCTTTCAAGTTGTACTTGGGTTTGAAAGCATACTTCCCATCCACAACTTCTATTTTCGGATTGTTGACTAGAGCCTGCAACAGGGACATAAATTTCAAACCTTGAAACAGTGCAGACACTTGCTACTTTTTTTCTGGTGTGCCTTTGAGCACATGAGCCACACATTACAGCTGCCAGGCTGAAGGTTTGAGTTTAAACGGATTTTAAATCCTTGGATCCTAGATTCACCAGCCTAGGCATAATTCACCACAACACAGAGCACCTCTAACAGAGAAGGGACCCAATTTTGGTGCTGCAGGGGATTTGTTTACCTTTTCTCATCTGGCAAAAGCTCAGCAATAATTTTATATACGCTTCTTGGGAGGAGCTCTTCCATTCTATTTTGATATTCTGGTTCATTATGGAAGAAACCTGGAGCTACCTTTTGAAAGACTTCAGCAAAGCCAAGCTTCCCTCACAACCAACACTGCCAGAGCAGAGGTTTCAGTTCCCCAGGATATCAGTACTGGCAGCAAGGAATGTTACAGTCTGACTTAGTAGTTTCTTGAAGGAGGGATTACATATTTAGTAATTTAATAAATGTGTATAACTCAGGTTTATCAGCATTCTTTAATGAAAATCTGAACATGTGTGTTCTTTACCTCGCTCATTAACCATTGTTTCTGTTTGAGTCCAATATCTAAATGCTGTGTTTCATCCAGTATCTCTTCCAGGGTTAATGGATGTGTATCACCACGCTGGTGCCGGGTCTGGAAAAGCAAACAGGATCTATTACAGCTCTGTACTCACTTTATTCAGCAACTCAATCACCAAAAAGTAACTAAGATGGGCACCAAATTTTGATCAATAGCCCATGAATCCCAAAACCTGACAGCATTTTGAAATTCCTGCAAATAAACCCCACTACCTTGGTTGTAAAGTGACCCAGGATAATTAGGATTTCAGTTCTGGAACACTATGCTGACAATTTCATTTAATGACAGCACTTTGAATTTAACAAGCAGTTTCTTGAAATTCTCACTCTTGCAGTGAAAGAATTTCAGAGGTTGAAACATTCAGCATTTCCCAGCTACCACAGGACAAGAAATAATTAAAATATTTTAAAACACTGTATTATTTTACACCAAAACACCATACCTTCATATAATTCACTATTTTAGCAAGGACTCCAAACTTGTAGCCAGAGCCTCCTGAAAGTGCTTTCAAGTTAAATGATCCATTGCTGTGATCTACAAGGAAAAGAAAACAAACAATTAGAAGATGCTTTGACACCTTCCTGTTGGCTCTGAGCTCCATCACGTTCTCACTCTGCTTCCAGCAGCTTTTGAAACGACAGCTATGGACAGGAACAGGAGTGGCAGAAGCAGCCACCCTCAGGTGAGTCCTTGCACACATCCTGATCCAGACCCAGAGACTCAGGACACAGCCCTGGAACATTCCTCAGCAGAACACCACAAATAAAAAGAAAGCAGCAAGTGACTGCAGAGTTACTGCCACAAGAGAACACGTTTAATTTGGTGGCTTAACATCCCATAATCATTTACACCACATCAATCCACCCTGAAGTAATGCACCGCATTTGGTCCACCAATATCTTCCTGCTGCTGAGACTGGGGCAGAAAGCTTCCCTTCTTCCCAAAAGGCACTCAGTGGTTACACAGCAGGCAAAGAAAGGCTGTGAGGTTTTTTTAAATTATTGTTTAAAGTAGCTCTAGTGGAGAATTTATTAAACAGACCCATACAAATGCAAACCAATTCAACCTGGTGTGTTGCACAACTGCAACAACAACCCAGAACCCCCTCTGTTGTCAGCTCTGGTTGTGCTTATCACAGGGTTGGCTATCATTCTGTTGCAAAAATTCTTGCAAGGTCCTTAATGACCATTTCATTAACGCCAGCTCTTAGCACAGCGCATTAAACACAAATATCCACAAAGCACTACCACAAGCCACAGGCTCATTACCAGCACAACATTGCTCAAATCTAATGGCAACAGTTCTTTGGAATTTCAGCTACTCCAGGAAAAGAACATCATCTCTTTGTCACTGTGGGCGTTGTTTAATCCTCTGGTGATTTCTAAGCACATCTGACAGGACAACAGCTATCTCAGAGATATGGAGCTCCTACTATTTCTATGGAAAAATCAGTGAAGTGAGAGGGAAGAACAGAATTGTGAAGCTGTTACCTGACATTGTCTTAGTGGCTTTACACAGCACAACAATTCTAAAGTTAACACAGAAGAATCAGTGCAACTCCAGCTACAGAAGAACATTTTATTCTGGTTACCAAATTAAGATGGTGAAAGGAGGAAAATCAAAAGCCAGCTCCCATGAAGATGCAGCCCATAGGGATTTTCCCCTACAGGGTTCCCTTTTATGATTACTTTTAATGTCTATGACATTTTATAAATAAACAGAAAAATCACAGATGTAATGAGAGGTCTGAAGTGACCAAAATAAATTCAGAGGTACAACAAACAGTTAAAGACGACTTATCATGCTTTTGTTCTGTCAATTGAATCAAGAAGATTATCTTGTTTAATCTGCCTGGTTGCAGCCTGCTACAGTTCATGACAAGAGGCTCTAATCACACGGTGAGGCTGGAAATCTGCAGATATTAACACTTCAAACGTCACGGTTTGATGGCTGATTCCAGCACAAAGCAGAGCGGGGTCGTGGCCAACGCGCACTCCCAGCGCGCTCCTCTGCTAACGAGGTCATCCCATCCCAAAAAATGAGAAAGGGAGGGGTTTGCCTCTTATTCCAGACAGTAAGAGTCATATTTATGAATGATTTACTCCTGGGGTCGAGGGCTCGATGCAAATGAGCACAAAGGAAGTTGTCAGCAGCATCGTGCTCTGGCCAATGGAAGGAAAGCTCCATCTTAGCTGTGCCATAGGCTGCACTAAAAAAAGGGACCAGAACGGCGCTCTCGCAGCATCCTCTCACACAAGAGGTAGGTGTGTATCATTTTATAACATTCTCTGAGGTTTATCTTGATTACTGAAGGAAAATATGCCTGTAAGCTGAGAACCTGTAAAAGCTTCTTGGAATCAGGATGATTTTTCTCTAGGCTGAGCTGGGTTTACCCTGGTGAACGCGGAGGAGCTTGTCTTGCACGATCAGAGAGGCACTTTCACCATCTGTGCACTAATGGAAAATTGATGACCACTCCATCTTACAGCAGAGCTAACACAACAAGCCAAGATTCAGTAAACAAAATGGATTTCGTCCTTACAGGGGAGGTGGCTGGTTTCCTGCAGCCTCACATTCCTTGTGATTGATTCTGTGTGTTCTCACAGAAATGACAGCGAAAGGGTTTTCCTTAAAACAAAGACTGCTCCAGCCGAAATGTGAGAAACGTTACCTCCCAGGGGGTATTCCATAAATTAGGCTGCCTAAAAGGGATCTCTGTGTGTGGAAGAGAAACCTGTTCTGGAAATGTGCTATACACTGGGGTAGGGAGAAAATCCCGCTGCCTGCTGTTATATTTGGAAATACTGGAGCAGCCATACAAGGCAAACAGCCGGGTTAGAATGCACCTGAGATTTGTAAATGCTTTTACCCCGAGATGTCTGCTCAGTGCTTTCTTAAACAGGACTTCCTCAGTGCTGCATTAAAAGGATTTTCTGCCAGTCATGTCCCTCTACTCCACCAATATGATTTCAAATAAAGCTGCTCCTCGGCAGTGCCCAAAGATGTTAATGCTTTTAAATTAAAACCTAGTGCAGATATTAAAGGAACCAGTTCATTAAATATTTAACTCTCTGCATTTTGGATACATACAATTGCTGACTTGATTGCAAATCACACTGGCTGATGATATGAATCTGAACTGTGCTGTTACAGAATAAGTAAAACTGCAGGAAACCAGCCCATTTTTGACAGCTTTCAAGGACATTAACCTCATTAGTGCTGTTTTAATTCTGAGCACTTGGCAACAGCTACTTCAGCCTTGTATTTTAATAATTACAGCAAAGTGCAGCTGATCTTTATCTGCCTCACCTCATTCAAACCTAAGGAGATCATCATCCCCCTCCTCAAGGAGATTAAATTCCACCTCCTGGCATAAAGACAAACATCTCTCCACTGTGCAGATTGCTGCCCTATTGGTGGCTGTGGAGTGGGAAGGGGCCGGCTCTGGAGCGGGAAGGGAATGGCTGTGGAGAGGGAAGGGAATGGCTGCCCTGATGGAGCCTGTGGAGTGGGAAGGGAATGGCTGTGGAGTGGGAATGGAATGGCTGTCCTGATGGAGCCTGTGGAGTGGGAGAGGGAAGGGAATGGAATGGCTGCCCTGATGGAGCCTGTGGAGTGGGAA
>VWYP01017683.1:50361-70231 GCA_013400435.1 Pycnonotus jocosus | reverse complement strand
AGGGAAGGTCTGTTTGCAGGAATAAGTCTACCCAAAGATACATTTTTCATCTGTTCAGAATAAATGGCCTCAGTGGTTATTTGTTATTTATTGATATTTTTACATCCAGAGACTAATTTTTTTGCCATTACTATTTTTTTGCCTTCCTTTCACCCACGATGCTGAGTCTAAAGAAACAATAACTGTAAAAATTACCTGCTGAGCTATGCAATATCATCTATTATATTAACTGCACAAGACAATTTTTAGTGGTGCCATGGAAACACAGCCCCTGGAAATGGCTTTGACTTTACAGACACAGAGAAGATACAAATGCTTTGTTCAGAGATGAGTTGTTGATCTGACTCATTAATTGGAATACACACTAGTTTATTAAATGTGCCAATGAAAACAAGACAAGTGAAGCTGCATAAAGCACTACCTATCATGCTATTCCACTGCTGTTGTTCTTATATTAATTCAGGGCTAGAATTGACCCTATCAAGCATTCAATTCTTCTTGTGATCCCAGAGCAAGAAAAGAATATCTCCACTGCTTTCTTTGCTTGCTTGAACATTGCAATTCATCCCATTTGATCTCAGTATTAGTCATGCTAGATCAATCATTCTCATCTTTGGTAATGCCTACAGAAAGGAGCTGTGGTCTCCCTTGCTGCTGGTCTTGAGGCTTTACACTCTTCTCCCACCACTTTGTTTTCATGATCAATAAAATTAATGCTGTTTTCTCTCTCACTCTTCTCCTGTAGAGCTCTGTACGACACCAGCCTTGAACTGTTTTCTCTTTCCTGACTCTCATGTCCTCTATTCCTGGTTGCAGTCTAGATAATACCTCATGTCATGGATAAGGTGGCTCTGAATTCTCTGGTTAATTCTCCAGTGCTTCCACTGTCCTTGTGCTGTGCTGCTCTGTATCTCAAACATAACTGCTGCTGCTCGTCTGCCGTGCTTCTTGCCCTGTCGCAATAGGACACGAAAGGATGAGGCAGGGGGAGGCCTGAGGTCAGCAGAAATGTTCTCTGTTCTCTCTATTTTAAATTCTGACTCCAATATATACAACTGTACAGAAGGACCAAAGATTGGTCCAAGGTGTCTCCACCTTTTCAATCTTGTTGGTGAACATCACCATCACTCAAGAAACTCCTCTTAGAGGAAAAAAATGCAAACATCTCATTGTTTACATAAAAAGTGTGAGAACTCAGCTCCAAGTTCTGTAAACATCAGAAGGCATACTAAAAAACATGAAGGCAAAGTAAAACATAGAAAACCAAGAACGACATTGCCCTGGGTCCAAGCAGTAATTCTTTCATGCTGCACCTCTTTTCCTATTGATTGCCATTTAATTCCTCTGTGGTAGTGGAGTTTACCTCCCCCAATTTGTTTCATATCCCTAATTCTCACAATTAACATGAACTCCTCTTTCTCAGACCCCCAAAATGGGTCCTCCTATTCAACAGCTCCTGAACAGAGCTGATGTGGATGCTGTGGTTGCTCTCTCTCCACTGCAGGCTTTATCTGATTTTAATGTTCTTCTTTAGTCAGTCTCCCATCATCTACATATATATGTTGACAAAGGTTTGAGGAGGCTGAGTTAAATATTTTCCAGAGAAATGACACCAAATCACCACAGTCCTTTCTCTTCCATAGCCATATGGTTGCCATCATTGCTTGTCCTCTCACCAGCTGCTTCATGCTCTTCCCTTTTCTGGGGGCTGCCTGTCAAAGGGGTCCAGTGTCTCCCAGTTTTACAGAGGGGCAGGCACTCCAGAAACTGCAGTGAGACAGGAAATGCAATGACTGGGAATCTCTGATGGAAATTGACTTTGGATGTTAAAAAACAAAGAAAAGAGATCTAAGGATAGTACAAGTGATAATTATGAAAAAGTTTCTTGCAAAAGGAAATTGTCACTAATTTTAGCCAAATGTATAGCTGTCTTTCAGTTTAGAATTATATATTATATCTCTCATAATAGTCATGCTGAGTCAATTCGTAGCGGTATTTAGGCATAGTTTTTTAAAACCATGTAGGTGTCTTCTCTCCAATACAATTGAAATTCTACTATGTGCCATTTTGCATCTTTTCAATTGTGTGGATACCTTGAAAACCTGCTCACCAGATATTCAAAATATATGAACAGTAGTTTCCATTTTATTTTTTTTTATTTTCTATTTTTTGCAGTGGACAGTTTGCTATAAATATACACAACACTTTAATTACTGTTTTAGTAACACTGGTTTATTTACTACCTTACAAGATATCTTTAGACAGCTAGGAGAAGCATTGCATGTTTATTTTCTTTCTTGCAGTTTTTAATTTTTTTTTTTACTATATGAATTTACACTGTAATAAAAAAATCTCCAAAGAAATACCAACACAGTTTTAAGCTTAATATGTTCTTAAACCATATATCTTCTTAAAAATTGCATTTTGATTTAACTTGCCAAGAACAGTGGATTTTGCCACAGAAACAATGTGAATTTGTACAGTCAATTACTGCACCAACTATATGGAAAGGAGTTTATGGCAATTGAACCATTAAGTTTCAGGAAAGAATTGTTACTGTTGGCACATATGTTTAATACCTTGGTATTGTCATAATAGCATTGATGCTCAATTTGCCTTCAGTTCACTGACCTAAGTTTCCACATGACAAGATATTCAGAAATATAGTAAATTTGCAACAAGTTAGCCCAATCTGTTATGCTGCCTGATTGAAATATGAGTTTATTTCTGCATTTGATATTTACTGTCCCATTGTGCTAATGAGGAAAGACATAAGTCTAAAGAGAACAAGTGAGTGTATCTGTTTGCTTTGAATAATAGAGTAACTCTAAGATTTTTGGTTTTACCACAAAATGATTAAGATATGTTGGTGGTAAGCCTGAGATGTCATGTTACCATAGCTCTCCTAATAAAATATGGTAAATTCCTAATTTTATTATGGTTGATAGCAGGCCAGAAAGAAAAATTAAATTCCTAATGAATAATTGGAATATTTTTGAGGACATCTTAACTTAAATATTCACCTTTCTTTCTCTTCACACAATTAAGAAAAAACTCAACAACATTAACTTCTGATCAGATTTTTTAAACCTATTCATGTGATTTTGAGGGAAGAGGATGAGGGAATGGGTATTAATGGGAAAATCACATCTTCATCTGATGGGATTTTATTTTGAGTTCCCTGTGATCTGTAAAAAATATGTTAGTGTTCGATATTTAATAGGATTTGCAGCCTACTTTGAAGTTCTTCTCATAATTAGATTTATACTGTTAAGTTTTTTCTGAACAGAAGACTGAAAAAAAGGGTGACTTGATCAGTCACTATAGATAACTTCATGACAGTTTTGTTTAAAAAGCTAAAATAACTTTAAAGTCAAAACAACATGGATTTTAGGCCAGATGGTTGTTTCTGAGATTTTAAAGGGCAGAATGATGCATTTGCTTTGGCAAATGATGCTCATCACGGAGGACATTTTCTCTTGTACTTACATTAAACAAACATTCAGAAAATTGCCAGAATACAAATGTTTCAATTGTGTCATACACTGGCAAAATTTTCTTAATTTAGGGGGCAAGCCAAATCCTTCTTTAAAATGCTGTCTGTTGGAGACAAATGTGAAGACATACAAGCTAAAAGAAACTTATATTTAAGGCTGTTCAATTACCTGTGCTCTACAAGGGCAATTTGAAAAGGGGACATGGTTGATTTCATTATACCTACCCTATTCAATTTCAGAAATGCATTTTGGTATTGAAGGATCAGATAATTATTTGAGTTGCAAAAGACATTTAAGATCATTGAACCAAACACAGCACAGAGAAGTCTACCACTAAAACATGTCCCTAAGTACCATACTTACACGTCTTTTAAATACCATCAGGGATGGTGACTCAACATCTTCCCTGGGCAGCATGTTCCAATGCTTGACCAGCCTTCTGGTAAAGGAATTTTTCCTCATATCCAGTCTAACCTTCTCTGGTGCAGCTTGAACCCATATACCTCTTGTCCTACATGTTAATTGGGAGAAAAGACTGACCCTCACCTTCCTAAAACTTCACCTTTCAGTGACGAGGTCTCCCTTGACCTTCCTTTTCTCCAGACTAAACTTTAGCTCCCTTTGACTGCTTCTCACAAGATCTGTGCTCCGGACCCTTCAACAGCTCTGTTTCCCTTCTCTGGACACACTCCAGCACTTCAATTTCCTTCTTGTAANTTCCTCATATCCAGTCTAACCTTCTCTGGTGCAGCTTGAACCCATATACCTCTTGTCCTACATGTTAATTGGGAGAAAAGACTGACCCTCACCTTCCTAAACCTTCACCTTTCAGTGACGAGGTCTCCCTTGACCTTCCTTTTCTCCAGACTAAACTTTAGCTCCCTTTGACTGCTTCTCACAAGATCTGTGCTCCGGACCCTTCAACAGCTCTGTTTCCCTTCTCTGGACACACTCCAGCACTTCAATTTCCTTCTTGTAATGAGAGGCCCAGAACAGGACACAGCACTCAAGGTGTGACCTCACTCTTGCCGTGTATCCGACAATCCCTGCCCTGGTCCTGCTGGCCACACTATTGTTGGTACAGGCCAGGATGTCACTGCCCTTCTTGGCCACCTGGGCATACACTGCCTCATGGTCAGCCACTGTCAACCAGCACCCCCAGGTCCTTTCCTGCTGGACCTTTTCCCCCAGCCTGCAGAACTGCATGGCTTGTTATGACCCAAGGGCAGGACCTGGCATTTGGCCTTGTTGAATCCCACATGGTTGATCTGGGCCCATTGATCCAGCCTGTCCAGATCCCTCTGCAGAGCCTTCCTGCCCTCCAGCAGATCAACACTCCCACTCACCTATATGTGTCATTTGCAAACTTGCTGAGGAGATGCTCAATCCCATTGTCCAGGTTAAAGATATTAAAAGATAAAGATATTAAACAGGTCTGGGCCCCAAGACTGAGTCATGGGGAACATTGCAAGAGACTGGCCATCAGCTGCATGTAACTCCATTCACCACATTCTCTGACATACAAAGCTATCACACCACAAAATTGGAAATTATCCTAATTAATCAAGGATTTAATAAAAAACACAATAAGTTATTTCTTTATGAGGCTGGAGAAGGGCAAACGATGAGAAAGATAAAGTGCAGTTTATTTTTGCAGGCTAATTTGTGAAATCTTGCTAATTTGCAATTTCTAAAGTGCTGGTCTAACACTGAATTATTTTTGTGAACAAATATCCTCCATATTCTGTTTGGCACGTGGCTTTCAGCGTAACTCACCTGCCCTTTAATAATGGTCACTGTTGACTGCATCTACTTAAATATAAAATGAATCTCTTGCAATGAACACATGATTTAATGTATGTTTTATATATGGCAATCCATGTTTTATGCTGGCCAAAAGTCCACTGATGGATACTTAGAATGCAGACAATAAATCAAAATACAAACCAATTGTAGGAACCTAAAATAATATTATTTTTTAAGATGGTAATAAATCTTTAATGTTGAAGAACTCAATGAAAAAGTAAATTGGAAAACTGTAGAGTACCTAGTGAGAATATAATAATTAGTTTTATGGATGTTATAATGTTTAACAGTTTCCTTATTTTTTTTCTAACCAATTTTATTTTCCAATTCCTACTTGACTTTTAGTTTTTAAATGAATTGTAATCTAGTCTAAGATGGATAACAGTTTATTGAAATCACTCTGTAAGTTGAATATAGAATTATAGACTCCTAGGACTGTAGAATAGTTTGGATTGCAAGAGACTTTAAAGATCATCACTGTCCATCAGCATTATTGAACACTGAGCCAAGAAAATATCTAAATAACTAGACTTCTGGGGGCTTATTTTGGTTTGTTGTGGGTTTTTTGGTAATTTTTTTTTGTTTGTCTGTTTCTATTTTTATCTGTTTATTTGCCTTGTGGTTTTTTGTTTGTTTGTTGGGTTGTTTGGTTTGTTTATTGAACATCTCTCCTATGAAGACAGGTCTGAAGAAGAAAAGACTCCAGGGACACCTTGTAGCCCCTTCCATAACCTAAAGGGGGCCTACAAGAGATCCGGAAAGGGACTTTTGACAAGGGCAAATAGGACAAAAGGGAATAGCTTTAAATTGAAAGAGAGTGGGTCTAGATCAGATATTAGGAAGAAATTCTCTACTGTGGTGAGGTGCTTGAAAAGATTGTCCAGAGAAGCTATGGATGCCCCTCCCTGGAAGTGTTCAAGGTCAGGCAGGCTCTGAGCAATCTGGTCTAGTGGAAAGTGGCAGAAGGCTTGGAACTAGATGATCTTTAAGGTCCCTTCCAGTTCAAGCCACCTACGAATATATGGTTCTGCAGAACCTGCAGAAGCTTCATCGCTCTTTTTCAGGTAACAATTGTCAAAAAGCATTGCTCCAATCTTTTCTTTGGAACTATTACCATAGCTATTACCATACTGAAAAAAACCTTCCCTGTTGTCAGACAAAACACGGGCCACCTACAACTCTAACTGAGGTTTGGCCTTTTGTGTCTTCTCCCCTTGTATGTGATCCACATTTTTTGTCATATTGCTGCAGAATCCAACCTTGCTTCCAGAGACCACATAAATATTTTTCCTCTGGATCTCTTCAAGGACTGCCCTGTTCAGCAAAGCTGGTAATCTGGCCTGCTTGCTTCGCCTCCTACACAGAGGAATTCCCTGCTCCTGAGATTCTCAAAATATTTTCTTAAAAACTAACCAGCCTGTGTGGGCTCCTGAACCTCAAGCTTGTTTTCCACTGGGAGCCCCAGGCGCCTGGGAGCAAGGCTGCTCCCCAGCCACACAGGCCCCAGCCTTTGTTGGTCTTTCTGGTTCATCCAACCCAGGTGCTTGTCACTTTGACTTCTTTGGAGGGTTACTTTCTTTGCCTTTCATTTTCTCTTTCTACCTCTCTTTCTTTCTTGGCTGACTCACTGTTCCCCAAAGGTCATGCCCACCACATCAACAGAGATAAACCTCGTTGCTTTTGAGAATAGACAGCTGGGACTGCTGACCCCAACTGATCCAAGGGATGTCACACACCTGTGGCATCATGCTCAACTTATAAAGCTGGGGGAAATAAGGAAGGGTGGACATTGGGAGTTATGGCATTTGACTTCTAAAGTGACTGTTATGTGTGATGGAGTCCTGCTCTCCTGAAAATGGATGAACACCTGCCTGCCCATAGGAAGCAGTGAATGAATTCTTTATCTTGCTTTACTTTTTTGTGCATGTTTTGCTTTCCCTTTTAAATTGTTTTATCTCAACACATGAGTTTTCTCAGTTTTACCCCTCCAATTCTCTCACCCATCCCAACTGGAGAGTGTGATCAAGCAACTATATGATGCATGGTTACCAGCTGGGGTTAAACCACTACACTCCCACTTTATTCTTAACCCTGAAGAGTTCCTGCATGAATGGAAGTGTGATAGCTGAATGTACTATTAACAGAGATTGACATATCCTCTGTATATGACTCTGAATCTTCCTTATCTCTCATCTGACTGTGAAATAGAGCCCCTGGAGACAAACTGCATCTCTTGCTGTGATGTGACTCCAGCTGTCAGTGAGACAGCTGCTTGTTCCCTTGTCACACTGACTTCCTTGCAGGGGGGTGAATAACTTGACAGCTAATTATGCTGTGGTAAGTCTTGAATTTTCATTAGGCATAGATGAGCTGGAATGCTTCTTTGTACTGGACCTGTACAGGGTCAGGCATAGTTGGTGGACCTGTATGGTCCAGTGCATAGGCTCTTGCTCCAGAACTACTAGAGTTTATTTCCTTTTTACATCGGTAAACTGGAAAATTAGTAATATCTAGCACCAGCTCTTTCTCTTGTTTTACCTGGGCATAAATGATGCCAATAGGATTTTACTCTGAGCAAATTTGTCTCAGTATGTGTTCTACTTTGCATTCCAGAGCTGGCATTTGATTTCATACCCATGTATATATCCGCCTTTCCAGTTCTCTCTAATGCCCTTCAGAACAAAAAAATAAAACTATGTAGCTGGTTTAATCTGACATTCAACAGTTTATAGCACACTAATTTGGTTGTGCAATAGCTGAAATTTCTGTCTGGTTACTGAATCCAGCTAATTATCAGATTTGGAGTGAAAAGCTGACAGATTAATTATTTAAGATTACAAAGATTGTGTCAGGGAGGGGTAAATACAGACATAGATCCTCAAAGAATTTATAGTAGATGGTGATGCTACAGAACTCATTTGAATATATCTCTAAGGCTTTCTAGTATTTTCCCTCTCAATATTCCTCATGGAAGAGGAATTCTTAAGTTCTACTCATTCTTTCTCTCTTTAGAAAAAGCAATGGGTAAGTAAAGTTACATATTTCATATTTCATAAAGTTACATATTCATATGCCAAGATAAAAATCCATCTATTTCCCCTGCAGGTGTACATATTTCAGGTGGATTATGTAATCATTATCTAGCCTTCTTTACTTCCATTTTGTGAAAGATTTTGGAAAACAGCTTTGAAATTCTGGACTGACAAGTTCAGAGGTTAAAGTCTTAAAGCTTGCAAAATGATCTGTAAATACTTCAGCTTTAATTAAGCTTCTTGTTATATTGTGAGATTAGCTGATGTTTTGCATAAATCTTTGAGGGCTCTTAAAGTGTTCTTCTGCCTTACCTCAAAAAAGCTAAAAGACATTGGAATTAATTCAACAGGAACTGATTCTCTATTTAAATACTCTACAGAATAGTGCTGTGTTCCAAATCAGTGCACTCAGTACTTTAAGGTCTCCTTATTCTCCGAAAGTCAGAACTGATCCTTAATACACATGGAACTTTACAGATTTACAATTTAGTTATGGGAGAGGCTAACTTTAGATCATGAATGGCACTCAGAGTGTCTTGGAAATGCCTTAGCTTTTCTTTAATGAAACCACTGTACTGCCATTGGGATGCACTTTGGGTTGTACTCTTCTATATGCATAGATTGAATATACTGATGGGTTGTCAACTGCTGCTGAGAAAAAGCTTTTTCTAAGAAAACTAAACCATTTTCTAGCACTGACCTCCCAGTATACAATTTCTTAGCTAGTACCAGCTTGGCTTGATTTGTTTGTATCCTGAGCCAATTTGTGGTGGATTTGAATAAAAGTCCATTTCATCTGTGTCACTAAAGAACTGTATATATCTAGAGACAAAAATTCAACTAAAGGCAGCATCTTACAGAAAAAAATAGAATTGTTTTCCCCTTCCTTCATAATCCTGTGCATAAAATGTGCAACAGTTGCTGAGATGAATTGTGTCTAATGAAGGTCTGAGGTCCCATGCTGAGAAAATCAAGGAATGAAAAGGAAGCTTACTTCAAGAAGCAGTAGGAGTACTAGTTAATTATATCTCATATAGAATTAATGATGTATTTAAATTTTAAAACTTCTGACAAGTTGTGTAGGGGGAAGAAAGGTAAAGTTTCAACTTTTGTTTCAGGACAGTGAGTTCCATGACAGAAATTAAGAGAGTGTATGTTATGTAAGAAATTTATTTGTGCATCTTTTCAGCACTAATAGGCTTGCTGACAGATATTCCAGGCTGCAGTTTGTCATGTCTGACTCCTTAGCCTTTTCAAGAAACTGGAGCAATTGTCTTCTGCAGGCTGTCTGTATCAGGTACCAGCTCACTCACATAGAAAAAGCTCAATCAGCTCTGGGGGAAAAAAAGCAGCTTTTAAAACATACCTGCACCATGAAAGATAGGTAGACAAGAGTTACACAAAACCAAAATATTAACACATCCAGGCAAGAGTACCATAGTAGCTGTGATAGCCTCTTTATTCTGTGCTTTTTAATTTTTAAGTGCCATTGTGGTGTAAGGATTTTTTTAATGACCAGAGTTAATTGTTCTGATAGCTGCTGTCTGCTATCCTGTAAGCAACTACCTTCTGGTTAAATAGGAGCACATACATTTGGAAGTATGTCCTGGATCAAAGCTAGGACTGGTGCCCATTAGGAAAAGCATAAATAAGTATTGGTCATGTGATTCTGTGGCTTTTGAGACACTTAATACATGTTAATTGAAAGTGTCATTATCAATGATCATTTAAGAACTGTTTTTTTACAGTTTGTTCACAGACACACAGGAAGGACAAGAGGATAACCATAACAGAGATAGTGAAAATAAACTGAAAATTAAACAGAAATACAGGAATAAGAAAAGCAGATGAATAAAAAGAGGAACAGCTTCTATAATGATGTCAGGGGACCTTGTTCCCATTGATTTTTAAGACTTTTCAAGAAGATGACTTACAGCAGAGTTTAGAACTGGGTTGCCTTTAAAAATAAAGCTCTATGGTCTACAGTTTTGCTATAACAAACAAAAAGTCTGCTTCATGAAATTTGGTTTATTTTTGCATACTTCACCAATTTTTTCTCCCTCATAAGAAGCTCTGAAAGAGCAACTCTAAAAGTACAGAAAGTGGTTGGCCTGGCAAAGCTCTGGGATTATCTGGGTAATGAACAGATTTAGCTGATTGGAAAAGCCTTATCCATACTTTGACTCTGGAAGATATTCCAAGATTTGTGGCATTGTTTCCCCCACCACTGGCTGCCTCCAGACTGCAGTTGATTATGTTCTATGTCATCTTTGGTGTGACCTGTTCTTGTGTGGCCATAACATACTGATACTAACATAAATTTTTCTTGTTAGTATTTGTGTTAGGAATAAGACAACTTATTATTATGAAATTGTGTGAAAGCATACCTGTCTTTAATACGTTAATGAAGATAAGCAAAAATAACTAGTGACACATTATTTTTTTTCCTCTCCAGATTACCTGCCAGTAAAATTTCACAGGGCTTTGAGACTTGAGGAATTAAGTAAAGTTTAATTTGTCAAAGAGAACAGTCCCTCCTGCAAGACTAATTCAGGAATTATGTAAGCTTTGTCTCAGTTTATTTATGTGATTTAGTTCCACTGGTTTCAAACAGGTTATATCCCTAAAAATATTTTCAAAGTGTGTGCTTTATTTTTTAAAAATATCAATTTGTATTCTTAAATAGTCATATATGATTCATCTTCCCATGAATCATAACAATTCTGTAATTATTATATATCTCTTCCATGGCCTGACACAATTTCCTTACAAACTAAATAAGAGTAAGTAACAGTTTAAGAGTTTGATCGCACTGATGAGCGGGTCCCAAGCTTGATTTCAGGGGGAGTTATAGGCTTAAGTAGTTTATAAGGGCCTGCACTTCTGGGACTTGCTCAAGGTACATTGAATAGTATTGGAAAACATAAGGTGATTTCTTAAATGAAACTGCATTTTGTGCTCATTGGAACAAATGTTAAAATTTGGATCACCTTTCATGTAAGAAGTTCAGACTCAGAAAGAAATGTCTTCTTAAAACCCTGAAGTAGTAAACGTGCCTGGAACTTAGGAAAAAAACCCAAGATTATATGAGTGTCTAATAAGTAGGGAAAAATATATATTTGTGACATAGTAAGACTATGAAATCAGTTTTGTGCTCGTATAACACTGAATTCTTGCTTCTGAAAATCTGGTATGGAATGTAAGAACAATAGAATTCCTCTTTCGACTTAGGTGCCTCAAGTATTGCATTAAATCCACTAAAAAATATTAATTGCAGAATCACAGAAAAGGCCAAGCTGCAAGGGACCCACAAGGACTATTGAGTCCAAGTCCTGGTCCTCCACAGCATGATCCCAAAGAGTCACACAATGTACCTGACAGTGTTGTCCAAACACGAGCTCTGTCAGCCTTGGTGCTGTGAACACTTTCCTATAAATGCTGTTCCAGTGTATAGCCACCCTTTGGGTGAAGAACCTTTTCCTGATATCCAGTCTAAACCTGTCCTGACTCAACTTTAGGCCACTCCTTCAGGTCCTGTCACTGGCCACCACAGAGGAGAGATCAGTGCCTGCCCCTCCTCTTCCCCTCATGAGGAAGGTGTAACTGCAGTGAGGTCTCCCCTCAGTCTCCTCTAAACAGACCAAGTGCCCTCAGCCCCTCCTCACACGGTTTCCCCTCATGACCCTTCAACATCTTCATTGCCCTCCTCTGGACACTAGTAGCCCAATGCCTTATGTTTTGGCACCCAAAACTGTCCCCAGCACTCAAGGTGAGGCTGCCCCAGTGCAGAGCAGAGCAGGACAATCCCCTCCCTGGCCGGGCTGGCGATGCTGTGTCTGATGTCCTCCAAGACGTGGCTTGCCCTCCTGACTGCCAGGGCACTGCTGGCTCGTGTTCGACTTTCCGTTAAACAGGACTCTCATGTCCCTCTCTATGGCATTGCTCTCCAGCACCTCATTCCCCAGTCTGTCCATACAGCCAGGGTTGCTGCATCCCAGCAATCTGGCACTGTCCGTTGTTGAAGTTGATGTGGTTGGTGATTGACCAGAGCCCTAATTTGCTGAGATCTCCCTGAAGGATCTCCCTGCCTTCAAAGGAAGAATTTTGTATCATCATCAAACTTATTAATATCCCTTTCAGTTCTGTGTCCAGATAATTTATGATGTAGAAGAGCAGAGGGCTGAGGATGGATCCCTGTGGAACCCTACTAGTGAGACATGCACAATCTGATGTCACCCCATTCACTGCAACCCTTTGTGCCTGACCTGTGAGTCAGTTGCTCACCCATCCCATGATGTGTTTATCCAGCTATGAGCTGCATATTTCATCCAGAAGGATACCAAGAGAGGCAGTATCAAAAGCTTTACTGAAATCCAAAAAGATTACATCAGCTGACTTCCTTTGGTCAACCAGCTGAGTTAACTAAATCAGATACCATATATTGATGGAAAATTGCATATTGATAATCTGTTTTCTGTCTTATGGGAGCTTTCACTTTTTTCTTACCTGTTAAGATTTTGCCTGCCCATGCAGCACTCTGAGGTAGAGGTATGGTTGTGTGTGTCTAACCTGCAAAACCAAAGACACTTTCCAGCAGAGCTAAACCTCATTGGTACTACTGTTTGTAGAGAAGTGATAAGGTTAAATCTTCAAATTATCCTTTGTTTTGTCTTGCAAAGACCTCTTAACCAAACCTCTTGCTTACTCTCTCCCCTAACCTCTCTTTCTTCTTCAGATTCCATACTGGGGGAGAATGAAGGTGGTCAGCAGAATAATCCTGAAGAAGCAAGTCCTGGAATGTGGACATGAAGGCAATAATTTATGGTAGTATGATAGTAAACAAGCATCAGTTACAATTTGAAAACCCACAGCTTACTTAGTGATAGGAGTCTCCTTCTTCCTGAAAAAAAATTTGAAGCATCTCTTTTCCAATAAACAATACAGCATACTGTTTTTTGTGTGATCTGCGCAAACCAGAAAAAATTTGCTTATTTGGGTTAATATTTAGGATTTTACCCACGAAGACTACATTATTTGTTGCTCCAAAATTGATTTTTTTCTTAGACTTTTTTTACCTGAAAATGTTTAAAATGCCAACACAGTCTCTACTTTCTACTAATTTTCATAAAATTTGTCTTAGCTCAACTTTGGATTTTCAAGAGCTGTCAGCTTAAATATCAATTCTTTCATTCTGCTTTCCTACATAAACAAATTCTTTGAATACTTTTCTATCTCAATATTTCAGACTGATATTCTGTACTCATTTTTTTTTTCAAATATTATTTATTGTGCAAGCTTCTGAATGACAATGTGGGGACCTATTTTTTATTTTTTAAGCTTTTCATTGTTTGATAGAGTGATGCCGGATTCCTTAAACTGAGAAGTAGTAAGAAAAACCAATTAGCCTTTATATTCTGTATATTTTTTAGAAGATGTTCTTTAGTTTGTTGGCTTCCTATACAGGAGTCCATGAGGGTTTTATGTCACTGTCAAATTCCTATATAGTGCAAGAATAAGTTAGTACTAATTAATTCATAAAACTCTATCTACTTCTATCTACAAGAGAGATGTTTGCATTGTTCTTTAAAAAGCAATTTCATTCAATCTGGACTGAAATTGTTTAATTCTGCTTTTTGTGAGATAAAAAGGTTGTAATATATTCAACATGTATTCAGAGAAATTAAAATATAGCTTAAATATATATTTTCATTTCTATGCTAGAATTATGTTTCCATATTTTCTTAATTTTTTTCTTGAATCCTTTTAAAATCTAAAAAATTAAAAGCTGAAAGTACATTCTTTGATCTTGATATTTCCATTTAAAAACCTTGCAGCCTTGGGTGAAATCCAGGGCTTTGCCATTGATTCAGTAAATGTAGATCTCAGGTGTGTTTATTAGTCTGATATCTGGAATAGTAATGTGCATCAGAGCTCATTTTTTTGGAAAGAAAAAAAACCCCAAGAACCCAATATAGGCATTAGAGAAGTTTTTAAAAGTTTTGTGTAGCTAATGAAACTGTTGTTGTCTTACAAAGAAATTATGATTAACTTGGGACTTTAATGTTTAAGTCTAATAATACAAATAATAGTAAATCTTTCTAGACTTTTAGAGTAGGAAAGCCCAGAGTGTCAAAAAATTCTTCTAATATTTGATTTATGATTTTGTGTTTGATCAGTAACCTGAGGGCTTTTTAAAACTGCAGTATTCATCAGCTTTGTGATATGTTTCATGTGAGTCAGAAAACAGCTGCACCTGGATCAGGATAGTCCTTTACCTTTTGTCATTTTGACCATGACACACATGCTGTTATGGCCTCAACCCTTTTCAGTAAAAAGCCAACCATGGCTGTAAGAACACCACTGTTTCTTTTTGATTGAGAAAAGAGAAATTAAATCCCCTCTAAGAGCATATCTGAATTAGAATTGAATCCAAATAAATAGAATTTAGAAAAAAATAGTGCTGACTATAGAGTTGTTGCAAGTAGTAAAGCACATTAATAAGTATTAGAGAGTATGCCTCTTTTTCCTACATCTTCCAGTTTAAACTTGTCCATTTGGATAGTTTAAGATCTCTATTTTTATGGTCCTGTTGAAATAAAATATTTATGTATTACAAAATTCTATCTACAAGTCATCTGGTAGATCCTGTTTCTTACATTGAGAACAATGTCAACCAGAAAATTCAGATTCTTCTTCCTTCTGGAAGAAAAAAAATGCAGAAAAGACTCTCCCAATTGCAGTATTTGGTTTAAGTTCTTTGGTTTGAAATATGCTTCTGGGAAGCTGATCCTGGCTGGAAATATATATGTAGCATACAAATAAGGTATTCTTGGATACCAATTAGACTGGACTTTTTGAGACTAGCTAGCATAACAATATATTCTCACATGAAAAACCTTTGGAGTAATGTTCTTATCCAGGACATTTTAATGCTGGGCTTCAGTCCAGTTTGAATACTAACACCAGAGCTGTAGATCCCTTAACTGAAAATATGGGCATATTCTAGAAATGCTAATTCAGTTTAACAACAGCAATGCAGGTTTTACTATTCTGATAAAATACAAAAAGAAAAGAGATTTCAATCTGTTGTCTTGGAGTCCTGAGTACGTACACAATGACAGTCAAGCAGATTACCAAATACATTTTCTAGTAAGGGCACATTTTTCAATCCAACAGTTGCTCCCATAAATGATTTTGCACTATGCCACTGTAACTACTACGAGAATATAAGCTTTTTCTGATAGAGTAACATTGCAGTATAAGATCAAAATCTAGGAAATTTGTCAACAAAAAAAGAGAATGACAATATGATAGAAAATAGTTTTCAAATGAAAATGACTCGCAAGTAATTTTTGCAGTGGTTGTTTCCATAACATTTTCTGGTGTTTTTTTTTTTGGTTTTTTGTTTGTTTGTTTGTTTTGTTTTGTTTTGTTTTGTTTTTTTCCCCTCTCCTAGGTGAATAGGCAGACATTGAGGTCATTTTAACATGTTGAATAAGTATAGCAGGAAAGTAGGTGTTTGAAACTAAAAGCAGAAGTAAGGCACTTAGCACAACATTTACCAGACTTTGAGCTCACACTTTTTTGCCCCTAGGAGGCACTGGCCACTGTGAACATTTTAAATTCAACATATGAGAACAAGCTTCACTGAACTGGAAACATGCTCTTGCTCATTGTATCAAAGTTTTACATCTATAAGAGCACAGTTAAAACATACAGCTACTGAGAGTACTCATGTCTGGGCATTACTGAGACACAAATGATGTTTTGTACTTGGGAGCATATGCTGGATATTTATTTCCATTAATTTGTCCAGTAATTTTTAACCAATTTATGCTTTTAAACCAATTTATTCTTCAAAACATTTTGCAGTGAGGGAATCCATTACATGCTGGATGCAGGGACATGTCATTTTGTTGTGTTGAATCTACCACCAGCAGGATTTGAATTGAAAGGTTACCTGTTTAGGAGAGACTATCAATGCCCCTAAAAGGAGGTATGTAGTGCATCAATCTAGATTCTTTGTTCATGTAGGGGCACAGAGGTAATTAAAATATTTCTGAAGTTATATATTCTTTAGATCATCCACAGCATCTTAGCTCAGGTTAGAAAAAAACAGCTGGTAAAGGTGTAATTTCTTTTATGAAAACTTTAATTTGAGCTTGAATTCAAAAGCTTTGGCTTAAACTCTGTCTTTAGCATTGGTGTCTCTTCATTTTCCTTTCAATTTTTTTTTCTCATTTTTTTCCCTCAGTATTTTTTTTTAAATTTAGAATTGAGGCAGGTTTTTTTCCTTTTTTTTTCTTTTTTTTTAAATGGACCTTTTAATTCAAGAAAATAGTTTATTTCAGTAGCTTTTCTCACATTCTTCTTTTCTGCTTTGACATGTAGCAGAATGATTGGTATTTTCTTACCTTTTAAAAGATTTCTTTTTAAAAAAAATTATATTTTCCACCTCTAGCTGTTTTTCCCATTGGTAACAGAAAAAAGAATGTGTAAGTTCTCCCAGCTCTAACTTCTCAAAAACTTCTGTAGTCAATTAGACAATTAGAACTATACCTATTATTCTTTCTCTGTTTATGTTTTAACTCAATTTTTCCCAACAGTCTGCCACATTAACTTCAATAGACATAGCACTATTTTGAAGGGCACTATGAAAAAGACTACTGGTTCTTACAACACATAACCACATACAGCATTTCACCAGTTTTACCTGGAAGTAAAATGGTTCAGTTCTTTTGTCTTCAGTAAAACCTTTTCTAGGTGTAAGAGTTTTAAAACTGGGATAAAAGGAAAGGCTTCACTTCTTTTCAGACAGAGATCTAGGGAAGCAGAGATGTTTGCCTACAGGTTTGATTCTGCTGACCCAGTGTTTCTTCCTTGGGACCAAGCTGCTAGCTAACAAATAATTTGTTCACTTCTACAATTCATCCATATTTCTTCTTTTCTTCCAAGCATTACCTCAGTCATATTGGATGTAACCACACTTTAAAAATACCTTCTTGGCCACTGCATGGTGCATCTAAGAGAGCTTTTTCTAGAGGAATGATAAGGCTGAATTACAGGAATCCTGGGAATGATAGAAAAGTCTCCATTACTGCAGAACAGGGCCTGCCACACTCATGATGGTGATGATAAATTATTATCAGTGTGAGAAAATTACTGCTCTTAGTAGAATCCAGGAAGTATGAAGAAGTTATCAACAGTTCTTTCTATAGACCAGTGCCAAGAAGGCACTCTGTGTTAAGATATTTGACTATCTTGTATTTTAATATATTAAGATACTCAAACTCATGGAAGGTTCTACCTGAAATTCCGGTATAACATTTAAACTACAAAGTATTAACATAGTGCATGTGTGCCTATGTCTCGATATGCACGTGTGTAGAATTCTGTCTGTGCTGTTACAGATTGATTTTTACTGTGCATTGTGAGATTCAGAATAATGCAGATGGTTTAGACTAGTCAGTCTGCATTAGGATAGTCAGATGTAAAATTTAAAGACAAAAATAAGAAACAAACTTTTTTTTTTTTTTTCCTGAAGAGCTGCAAATTTCAGACAGAAAATGTACTTCACTCTCTTTATTTTATTATATTCAAATAGTATTTTTCTTGTGTCATCTTTTACGGAGTCTCCCAGGAAAGCCTGGAACTTCAGGGCTGTGACACTGGTGTAAAGCTCACCCCTTTTGGTGTTACGATTCTTAGCATTCTCATGTGTTCTGTTTAGATCAGTGTGTTACTCAGAGGTAACTGACTTTTAATGGCTTTAATTCCAACTGTGCTGTGCTGTGGTAAATGAAAGGGAATCCAAACTGAGACAAAAATATTTGGTCCACTGATGGTTCAGTGCTAGATTAATATAAAAATTTATATGTGAATGGTTTCACACAAAGAATGTTGAGGGTCAGGTAGCAGGTTTTGGTCTGATATTCTTGTAACCTTTCACCAAATAGAATGCTGACACGTAGTCAGCACATAATATATAAGGATATTACGGAGAAGTCCAAAGAAACGTTGTCATCCAAAGGTGTTGAAGAAATGCATAACATCAATATTGTGGTTCTCTTACAATATCAGTAAAGGCCCTGATAAGGTGAGTTATTTTACAGAAAATTAGATTACTATCCTAAGGCAGTGGTGGAAATTAGTAGTATTAGGACTTCTGACAAAATTTTATCCTTGTTGGATCTATTATCATATTCTGTCTTGCTGTCGTAAGGTTACAATTACATTGCACATTGTAGGACTGACTAGGTCGCAGTTGTAGTGTTTAGGTCGCTGTTGACATGTTACTGCAGTAGTTGACTCAGTTCCTCAGAGCTAGACATTTAGGATTTATTGATATGTTTACAGATAGACAATATACATTGTTAAAAGTAAACGCATAATTCTTGAAAATGTTTGAGAAAATCCAACACTGCTGCAAGTAAATTGAATTTTTTTTGAAAGTAAGGTTTTCGTAATAAAGGTTTTCTTGAGTGTACCTCAGACATACATTGTGCTGCTTTCAAAATAGAATACAATACATTTGTAGAGGTTGCTGTTACCACTTAACTGCTTTGTACGCTAAATACATTCTAAATTCTTTTGCTCCGGCATGTTTATAAATGTATTTATTACTCCCTGTAAGACATTGATAGGTAATCCTTGTAAAAGATGGAAACTCAGGCTCCTATTATCCAAACATCTATTTGGCTCTTATTATGTCACCTTTTAATATGGCAACATGCTGAGAAATGCAAGGCAATAAAGCTTGTTATTTACAAGGCTATGTCAAGCTTCTCCTCTGACAAACACTTTTATGAAGTTTGTGGATATCATTTATTCAGTCTATTATTAAAGCAGTGTCCTCCTTCTGACAGATGAATCAGCTTACTTCTGGCCATCTGTAGTGCATTCACTCAATTTGCAGCATCACTTAAAGAGGAATGCTTTCCACATTAGTGCAAATAAGCAAGTCAGACCCATAACAAACGTTTTATGAAAGGTACAACCAAGAAAATATTTCTCCACAATTAAGATATCTTTAATATATTAACCTGGTATAGAAGTATTAATTACTTTTAAAGATGTATAAATGCAAAACCAGTGGATCAAGCCTGATACCTAACTCTCTTGGTTCAAGGTTGGGCAGAATTTTGCCTTTTAACTGAAAACTCTGAAAAACTAGATTTTTTAAACAAATTCAATTGATGATATAAAATCAGATTTCAATAATTCATGTCTTTTTATTTAGCAAGGAAAATCTCCATTCTGAATATTCAATTATGAGCTTTTCCTCAACATCCTAACACTGACTTAACTGGGACTTTTAATTATCTTTTTATGTTCAGCATCCATTACATAAAAATATTTAAACTTAAACTGAAATGACATGGTGTGGGCCATTTTTGCTCTAGCTCCACAGTGGTTTTGTGGTCAGGATGAAAGTAAATTGCAGCTGTCTTAGCCTCACAGTGCATCCTACACATAATTCTTTTTCACAGAAAAAAATGTTCGGAAGCTGATTTGGATATAATCTATACTTTAATT
>VWYP01017683.1:7309-17567 GCA_013400435.1 Pycnonotus jocosus | reverse complement strand
TAAACTTGCCTGCTTGAGTGACATAACAAAATTCCTCTTAGCATCAGTGGAGTTACTTGATAGCTATGACTACTTATAATTGGCTATTCTGGGACTAATCTTCTTCTCCTTATATCTTGAGATAGTAAAAACCCAAAGAGATGACCTTCTTAACTTGTCAGAAGTTGAAAAAGCACCTGGATTTAGAAGACTCATTTGATACAAAGCTTTTAAAATAAATAATCTCTAAAAAGAATTATATTTATTTATTTATTATATTTATTATATTATATTTATTGTGGTCTGTGCATTGCTAAATTCAGAAGTCCCATTTACAAATAAACACATCAAAAACACCTTGAGAAAAGACAAACTAAATAGGAAACTATTCTTGTCAAATTTCAGCACAGAAGCTGAAGTTTCTATAATACACCCAGACTACAATCTAAAAGTACCTATGGCCATTACATAAAACAAAATAACGTTTGAACAAAANAACAGATGGGGCCACAAGTTTTACCCTAAAAGACTGTTCATATCCTCTTATAAGCATACCATGGCTAATATTTTGACACTACGTATGGCATCGCTTTGAAAAACTTGCAGAAAGTTGTGGCAGATGAGGGACCTTTATTTCCCACAGAGGGCAGTGTTTATTTGCTAAACAGTTTATCATTCATTGTTATGCAATGTACCCTTTCCACAGGCAAAGAGCAGAAAAGGACACTGCAAATAAGTCTTACCTTTGGTTCTTTATCTTTTTTATTACTACTGCTGGGAGCATAAATGCCTTTTTAATGAAAATTTAAAACAAAAAAGAAATAAATGTTTTCCACATCACAGAATTTGAGACATTCAAAGAGGAATTCCTTCCTACAGTAAAAACACAACTTGCTGCTGGAAATGTACAGACATGTTTAAACTCCCTCAAAATTATCATACAACATTCTTTCCATTCACACACAGGTACACCATGTCACCCTTTTCATCAACAAAAAATTTAGCAAACATGACAGTGTTCTTTAATCAAATACATCAGGACATAAGCACTCAGCTTGCCTTGTTTTATGCTTAAGTTTAGGTGGTTATGGTCAAGGTAACATAGGTTTAGCCAATTGGGGCACCCTACAAAAAATTAGACTATTAAGTTAGTTGCAGGTATGGAATTAGGTATTAAGATAGCTTGTTGAACTTAAGGAGTGCAAGCCAGCCTCACAGAGCTTCAAAGTCTCGAATCCCCAGCTGTGACTTTAGGCATTATTACTATCGCAGCAGAAAAACTCACATGGAGCAAAAAGATCTGCTTATATTTCCTATCTCCCTTTTTTAAACAAAGTTATTTTAAAATTAAGTATTAGAAAATGCGCCTCTCAAATATTTGTTGTTTTGAATATGGCATCTAAACTTGCCTGCTTGAGTGACATAACAAAATTCCTCTTAGCATCAGTGGAGTTACTTGATAGCTATGACTACTTATAATTGGCTATTCTGGGACTAATCTTCTTCTCCTTATATCTTGAGATAGTAAAAACCCAAAGAGATGACCTTCTTAACTTGTCAGAAGTTGAAAAAGCACCTGGATTTAGAAGACTCATTTGATACAAAGCTTTTAAAATAAATAATCTCTAAAAAGAATNCCAAACCAAAACAACAACAAAAAATACAAGTTGTGAAAATGAGTCCAGTCTAAGAAGCTGCTACAAAAAAACCAAGTTCATGATGATGAGGACCCTTTAGTACATCTAAACATCAGTAATAATATCAGATATATAACATACAAGATACAAAGAAACATTGTACAAGATTCCAGCCTTTCCACCAATATAATACCATCAATAAACTAACTTTACTATTAACTTCAATTACCTCAATGAAATGACTGATAAAAATCTTCTAAAAGGTGTTAGCAGCCAAAAGCTTTTGAGATATTGCACCATTGAAAGCTCCCTGTGATAACCATCTGTAAAAGGTAATTCTATAAACTGCAACAGGAAGAAAAGATTAAATCACAACCAAAAAAAACCCCAGAAGTCACCTCAAAAACCAATTCATTTGTATTAATAGGAAAAGTTTCATTTCTCGAAGAATAGAAATAAATAAAATTTGGTTTGGCAAAAAAATAAACAGTGTCTTTAAAAAGCATGCTCATTCTGAGTCAAGAAAGGAAAAAACACTGCCTAAATAAATGAAGTAGCTAGGGATCTTTTCTTTAGGAACTTTTTGCCCACCTTGTAAGGACCTAGCCAGTTGAATACCTCAGGGGATCAGCCATCCTTAGAAAGGCAGGTATTAAACCAGTGAACACAAAACATAAAATGTATTAGAAAAAAAGATTTTGAGTGCAATAGTAAAACCAAACTGTCACAGTAAAATGCATCTCAACATTCTGCACTAATACCTGTCTTACAGTGTCAAGGGTAGGGGTTTTCTCTCTCCTTAGGAACATTAAAGGACCAATTAGATTTTAATAATCAGTTTGAACCTACATTAGATTACTCCTAAGACACTTTGAGGTTCTTCTTTGTAAAGCCAGAGAAGACATAGTAGTAATTACCACCTCATAATCCTGAAGCATTTATTCTGAGTATCAGTCCTCGTTTCAGCAACCAGTGAATGTCAGTAAGCAGGTCTGTGCCAGAACAGACTCAAAGCAGATCAGAGATAGGGTTTGAAGTGCAGTGCAAATAATACAGCTTTTCCTCTCAGGTGACTCTGAGTTGGCACAAGCAGACAGCTGGGAGAGCCACAAACCCCTGGCTAAAACACAAAGAGCAAACTTCTTTCTGTTACCTTGATAAGTAGGGGATTCCCGAAGCACCAGTTTGGAAGGGACACACAAGCAGAGATGAAGACATGGTTAAACTTGGTCCATGCTAGAGAACCACCAGTCTGCTTTTCACACAGGTTCATCAAGGGTTATTTCCAGCTGCAATGTCACTTGAGCATATTTTCAATCCTGTTACTAGTTTTCTGCTTATACCCACATTGTCTTTCTCTGGCTTAATCCATTTGCTGAATTCTATTCCAGCTTTAAGAGAACTTAATCCACTTCCCTAACACATTTTCCAATTCTGAAACTTCAAAAATTTTCATCCCACAATGCTACCGAGTACTGACTGTTGGTAGGGCTACAAAGAGGAAAAATTCTAATCAGTTGACCTACACCTGGCTAGTCCAGATTCACGATGATGCTCAAACATTTGTACACCTTCTTGGTGCCTGAGAGAAATGCTATTCCTTGCTTCAGATGTACTACCTCCCTACATACATCCAATTTAATTTCCAGCTGTAATTTTCACTTTAATTCCTGATTTTTCAAGTTTGCAGCATGGTCACAAAGAATTGCTGAAAAACTGAACTGCTCTTTCTCTGTCATCTTCAGTCAGGGAACTTTGGTTTGGAAATAATTTAGAGTCCCTTAGATGTTTCCTTATGAAGAACAAAGTACATGTTTCTCAGTCCCACTCCCTGCTAGTGCGTGGCCGACTACACAGTGCCACTCAGGACTTGTGAAGTGTCCAGTCTGACCACTCTCTGGAGCAAGCTCAGCCATGAGGTAAGACTTGGGGTCAGGACTTTACCCTGTGAGGGTTGGAAGCCTTACCAGGAAGGAGTTAGCCCTGTTCCCACTGCCCTTGTGAGAAAAAATCTTCCCTTTATCTCCCATCTGTCTGACCTTGCTCAGCCTCTCCACACAGTTTCTCCCAGCTCCATTGGCACTGCTGCCAGGTGGGCAGAGTCCCAGGGCTCCTGTCTCAGTTATGTGTGGGTCCTTTTGTCCTGTTCCTCACTCTGTCCTGGCCCGTCTGAGAGGATCATCAGGATTAGATGGATTATTACAATCTTGTTGGCAGTGACAAAGCTCTCTAGAATATGATGCCTTTTGCTAAAAGCAAAAGCCTGGAGAGCTCATTCTATATTTCTATCTGAATGTGCAAGTAGATAAGTGTGTAAATGAGAAGTACTCACTTTTCCCAAAGTTACCCTTCTAATTTGCCTCTCCTCTCTTTCAAATATTTCTATGTCATAGGTTTTTTGTGATTCTCTCAGCATCTCTCTTTTCTCTATTTGATTTCACCTCCTATTTTTTTCTATTACCTCTTTAGTGATAGTAGTTTGCTTTCACAAAATGACAATTAAAAACAGTTCTTAGAGTCTGTAGTAGAATACATTTTGTCATCCCTAAATTTCTCTTTCTTTATTCATGTTTGAAAACTACACAATTTAATTTTCAGTGCCAGCTCTGAATGTCTGAAGTTTTTTTCCATTCACAGAGCTGAAACATTTTCCTCATCTGTGAGATATAGTCTTCTATAACCTGTATTTGACTGCTAATGAGAAATCAGACACTGTGAAATGATAAAAAACGTTGAAGAGAGAATGGCATACTTTATTAAGGCCCTAATTTCTTTTCCATTCTAGGGAATTTATCATCTACCTCTTTTACAGGCTTTGAATTGTTAGGAGAATAGTTGTTGAGTTACAACATAAAATCTGGAGGAGGGATAAGTTCAACACTTGAATCATGTAAAGAGTCACCAGAAAGACATGAAAAAATATGAGAAAAGATGTATTTTCTGTCTCCTGCAGAACCTTTCATGAAACATTGTCTGTGCTTCTGTGCTGGTTTTGGCTGGAGTAGAGTTAATTTTCTTCACAGTGACTACTGTAGGGTTGTGTTTTGGATTTGTGCTGAGCACAGGGTTGATAATACAGACATGTTTTTGTTATTGCTGAGCAGGACTTACACAGAGCCAAGGCCATCTCTGCTTTTTGTCCTGACGTGGTGGTAGGGAGTTTGGGGATGCATGAGGGACTGAGAACAGACACAGCTGGGACAGGTGACCCCAAGTGACTAAACAGATATTCCAGACCATCTGACATCATGCTCTGTACATAAAGGTGGGGGGCAGAAGGAGGAAGGGGCGCACATTTGGAGTGAGGATGTTTGTCAGTCCAAGTCACTGTTACAGCTTTTAGGACCCTGCTCTCCTGGAGATGTCTGAACACCTGCCTGTCCATGGGAAACTGTGAATGAATTCTTTGTTTTGCTTTGCCTTCACGTCTGACTTTTGCTTTTCCTATGAAACATTTTGTCCCAATCCATGAGTTTTCTGGTTTTTACCCTTTTGATTCTGTCCCCAGTCCCACTGGTGGGGGACTGAGTGAGCAGCTGCTGGGGCTTGAGTGATAGCTGGGGTAAAATCTTGACAATTTCATATAATTTATGATCTTTTTATTCAGAGGAGCACAGTTTGTAAGTTTCTTTGCCAGGACTCTGAGCCTCACAAGTTCCAATTGCAATACCTATACAGATTTCAAGCTGCAATTGTAAACCCCCATTCTCAGCAAAAGTATGGTTAAGTAAGTAAGCATATCTCATGCACAACAGTTTTCACTAATTTAAAAGAAAATGACCTGGTTTGCCACTCTTAAATAAATACAAACAGAATAAAGTGTTAACATTTATCCTATTTTTTTTTTACCATGATTATGATGTTCTTCCAGCTTTGTGTGATTTTCTGTAAGATGTCAGACCAAAAGAAAAACAGAATGGAATGCTGAGTGACCTAGGGTTTCTTGTATTTTAGGTGAATACAGAGTTGTTTTGGTCATTTGGCGTAGCAGAGTGAGAAACCCATTAATTTGAATTTCTTAGGCCTCTTTATATAGCAACATAAATTTTATGTCTGATACATAAGTTTCCGGATGTGTCGCTTGAACTTTCAGCCTCTCGAGATCATAGAAATAAAGATGGGCTTGGTCTGGAAATAATCTTAAAGATACTCCAGTTCCAGCCCTCTTGCCAGGCATGGGCAGGGACATCCTGCACTAGGTCAGGTTGCTGAGAGACACAAACAGCCTGGACTTGAACAGTTTCAGGTATGAGGCATCCACATCTTCTCTGGGCAACCTGTGCCAGTGCCTCGCCACTCATACAGTGAAGAATTTCTTCCTTATATACAGTATAAATGTGCTGCTCTGTCAGTTTGAAGCCATTCCTCTTGTCCTATCACCACATATCCTTGTAAAAAACCCCTCCCCAGCTTTCTTGTAGTCCACTTTAGGTACTGGAAGGTGTTAAAGCCTTCTTTTCTCCAGACTCTACAGCCTCAATTATTTCAGCTGGTCTTCACAGGACAGCCTGTCTTCACAATTCTGTATTATATTCTTCTGTCATGGGAGTGAATATGAACACTGCAAATAACTAAACATGTAATTCATTCTACTTTGCCAGAAGACATGGGTTGCCATTTCTATGCCACAGAGGTATTTGAAGCACAATTACTGGTGTTTCTGGGCTAATCTGGCCTGTAGCACAGTCTTTCTTGTTGTTTCAGCAGAGGTGCTACACCAAGCAACATGGGAGGAGTGTGGTAGAATTTAGGCAGAGGAGGGGTTTGCCTTTGATAATGAAGTGAAACCCTGAGCATCATGCCCGTGGGAGTGGGAAAGAGAGTGCTCCGTATATAAGCTTTGTAGAGAAAAGACTGCAAAACTAGAAGATCACACTCAAGAGTGCTAGAGAAAATAACTTTATTCAACTATTCCTCCTACACTATACCTTTAGCTAGTATGAGTCTGTTTTTAGCAAAATGGTGTCACAGAGAATCTATTATTCAGTGTGTAATTAATGATATCTTTAATCAAAATACCTACTTATCACAGATAAGCTTTCAGTTCTGAAGACCTTTGTCTTCTGAAGGATTAAAAGACCCTTGAGAATGTTTTGATCTTTCCATATAATATTTTTCACTCCTTTTTTTGGTCATTGTCTCCTATGATTTTTTTTCCTGCCATTTGACATTTCTTTCCCAAATTGTGTATTATAATCTACTTTCCTTTCCAAATATATTTTTGCCATCTTTCTTTCATTGTTGTAGTTAAATCTGGAGGTTGGCCAGGGTATTTTAAAAGATTTTTTTACAGTTTTCCTTGACCTTTTCTGCTTCTGCCTTATAATCTTGGCCAGTAAATTTTTTTATGCTTTTAATATTTCCTTCTGTGTTTCCTTATCTTCATCATTTGGATGTTTTGTTTCAATTATTATTTAAAGAGTGATATCAGCTTCTTTCTGGTAATTTTCTTTAGACATTATTTATATGGAATTGAGGACAAATTAAATTCTTGCAACTTCTGAGTAGTTGTCTTTCTGTACTATAAACGTCATGTTGTTCATGCACTTGTGTAAAGGAAAGCACTTACTGTAGCCTAATAGTGCAAACAACCACATAAGTACAAACAAATATCTCTATTCTCATCCTGTTTTGTCTCAGTTCAGGCCTATCATTCACCTGAGCTGCAAAAAATTGCAATTAGGTTCAGTAGTTCTTGGGTGGACTTTGGAAATGAAACAGCCACTAGCTGTTGTCTGTGCATCAAGGTGTCCCTAGCTGTGATTTGTTAGTGGAATAGATAGAGATATTCCACAGCACTAAGTGCTGAACATGGGATGTTGCAAATGAGGTGGATCAGTCACAATAATACCCATTTTTAAAAGTGATCCAGCCTAGACAGAGACAGAACACAGGTATGAAAAGCAGTTAGGAACAGGAAACCCTATATGATCCAATTACATGACTGTTGTTACATTTCATAATCTCAAAACTTAGAAGTCCTCCAGCAGTTCTAAATTACTGATTACCAAGACAGTTCCTTTGTATCAGTCATATGAGTCACTATATTACCACCATGTCAAATATATTAAAGTATAGAGTTAGTAGGTAAATGTCCCATTTGATTGCTTGTGTCGTGTGCTTAAAGCTCATTTTTTATTCTATATTGAAAGAGGTGTAGTAACACTGAAGTTGATATAAGTTATAACATTATTGTGCTTTTAAATGAATGTTCTTATGTAATTCCTTAAATTTGAAAAGTAAATCACTTATACCATAATTTTTCAGTGCAAAATTTTTTACTTTTCACCTTCATAAGACAGAAAATTTAGCAATAAGTAATACCTAACTAATTTTGAAAATTGGATGTTTGATTAATATCCATAGTCTTAAGAAACACAGGTTTTGTTGTAGATAAAAATGATCATGAAAGACCTGTCAATTGATCTTTTAAGTAAGTTTGCATTCTGGACCACTGAGCTTGCACTACCTGTTTGGGCACTGCTCTGGGCAGCTAGGCATAGCAATTGTTCGTAGCACAGTCTGCTATTTCATTAACAAATAAAATCTGAATCACCCCTTGATGCAAAAACATCATAGCATCATACTGAGATGTCTGCAGAGTAGAGAGTAATAAAAAACAGGTTTCAGAGCTATAATAGGAACAATGCCATATTTCCTCAGATCATTAATTCCTTATCTGCTGTGTGCATGCCTTCTAACCAGCCTCCTTTGTTTACTTAACGTTCATCAGTTTTAATCTCTGCACTACACTCTTGCGGTATATACATGCAGATTAAAATTGCTCTGTTTACTGAGTTCCAGGAAAAGCACATATATTTGTTGAGAAAGGGAAAAGAAAATTACTGTATAATTTTTACATTTAGAGCTTGGATTCTGACAGAAATGTAATGAACACAAACTTCATGCCACAGTTGTCAAGGCAGCTGTATTCTCCTCTTGACAATCACAGTTGTGCAGAAGATTTTCTTCTATTCTAGTGCTCTCTATCATAAAAATAGGAAAGTTGTGATTGTCATAATTTACTCAGCATTTATTGCACCATTATAGATTGTACATTTCTCAAATAGCTGTCCCACCATGGGCTTCTCAAAAGGCCACTAAACAAGCCATCTCTTTGCTCATTTTAGTGTGATTTTTATGCTGTTAGCATATGCCCACTATGAACTGCAAATTAATTTTGTGTGAAAACTTAACAGCTGTTTGCTAACAGCAACTTAAAAGATCCTGATTACGAACACCTCATCATACAGCTCCTGTATCCACTTCAGTCAAACTGCTGAAGTCCTGATAAAGCAGTTAAACCTTTCCTCACATGGTAATATCTGTACTTTTTAGAAATAGCTTCTAGTTTTGGAGATGAGGGAATTTGAACAACATCAAAATAAGCCAAGTACCGAGCTTCTGTACTGATTTGCCAACTTTCTGGATTGTATATTAGTACTGTAAATAGTATTTTTGTGTCATGTGAAGTGTTGATTATGGATTCTTGGGTATTTAAGCAATAAGAAAGATGCATCTTAGCACCCATTTAAAATAATAAAATTTCAGAGCAATATTCTAAGTCTAATATCTATAGTCCTCGACAAAGATATGGCTTTTCACATCTAGTCTTTTTTTTTTTTTTTTTTTAATTCTCATGTTCTTTGTTATTGGTAATGGATTAAAGGTTGCAGAACCTCACAACTCATGGCTGTTCCTAAAAAGGGAAGGAAAAGATTGCCGCTTCTGTTAGGATATGATTGACCTGGTAATTTTTACATAGATTTAATGTTGAGCTGGTATTTTTGAGGTGATTTTAGTTACTGTCTTTCAAGACAAACCTCATTAAATTCTTTATTAATTGTTAGCAAATAATCAGAATTATATGAAAGATTTCATTAACAGTGAGTTTATGTTCTCCTGGATCTTAATTACAACTAGTGAGATTATATCTAATGAGAAGACATAGTCTTGACATGTGAAGAGGCTTGTGCTGCTTCTGCCTCACACATTGAGTCAGGGCTCTGCTGACTATCTCACTTTTTCATTATTGCTGAGACTAAAGATCAGCTGTTTAGAGAGGCCTCAGGATGTCAGCAATCATGTCTACACTCCCATTGAAGGTGAGTACACAACAACAAGAATTGGAACTAAGAACTGAAATACCCATAAAGACCTGAAATACTCATAAAGACAAAATTATATGTTTTTAGATTTGAGCTGAGAACCATAACTTCCAAATAATCTTCAGTTATGCAATTAAAACAGGATCAGTTAGTCTTTTACATTATTTCTACCTACCACAATATTTCATTGATGGATTTCCCCCCCCCCCCCTCCCTTTTTTTTTTTTTTTTCCTGTGGGTAGTATGATGTGTTTTAGATGCTGGTATATGTCTTGAGTCTGGCATGACAACTGTCAAGGCCATGTCATGGTCATTATCTTGATAAATACAGTGTTAGTGCATTTGGAGGAGACATGAATTTAATTTAAAGAGTAACAAAGGATATATGGAATTTTACTAATGAGTCATTTCTTAAGATATATAATGATAAATTGAACATTTATTGTGACATAAACTTTTATTATTAAAAATCAATACGGAGATCTACAAGCCCAAGAAATGTGTCTCACTTTAGGTAAGAAATTGGAGGAAAAG
>VWYP01017679.1:5966-24025 GCA_013400435.1 Pycnonotus jocosus | reverse complement strand
ATATTCATTCATAACACTGTCAAGGAAAGCAGAAGTCAAATACATATAATTTATTTTAGCCCTGTCATCTAACACAGTATGGAACACAAAGTTAGTGACTACTATGGAAAATTTAAATCATGCTATAAATAGCTTTTTAAAAAGTAAGCATAGTAAAAACAATTTATGTATTGAACATGAACAGAACTTGCATTACTATCACAATTCTGTTAACCAAATAAAAGAGAATGTAATTACATGGAAATATGCCATTTAGAGATAACTTTCTTCAGCTTTTTTTATGTGAAGTTTGTAAAGGGACATACAAAGCAGCCATAGCCAGTTGTTGGGGGTTAGATTTGTTTTGGTTTTACTTATAGAATTTTTTCTCATAGGTTGCTAGGAGACCAACTGCTGGGTACTTGTGAGTGCTTGACCAAAACAAAGAGGTGGCCAAAAGTCAGAATTGTAATGTAGCATTGACACATCTTTTGTCTCAGGGAGTTTCCCTCAGAGGGGGAAGATAATGAGTTTTGAGGGGAGGAGGTAAAGGACAGGGCTGGAGGCAGCTGCTCTCTCTTGCTCTCGGCATTCAAAGGGAGGACAGCCAGGCTGCTGCTTCCTGCGGGAGGACTTCTCTATCACCACCAAGTCCTGTCCTTGTCCTGGGAAATCTACCACCATCTGCTTGTGTGCCCAGAAATTCCGAACTCACCTCCTCCTGCCCTGCTGGAGCTGGGTCAGCCCCGTCCCGCTGCTGCCACTTCTTCGGCATTGCTCTTTTTTCTACACCGTGGTCCTGCAAATCTAAAACTATCAGTATCATAAGAAACCAGAAGTTGCAGTGAAGGTAAATGAACATCTTATTTCAGCTCCTAGGGACTGAAGAATAAGACTGAAAAGAGCTGAAGAAGACCCGGGAGGAAGAGAAGCCCCTTCTGCAGCAGGTGGCTATGGGTTTCTCAACACTCACTCTGAGATAAAAGTACCTATATAAGCTTTAGGTGAGCAGGAATCTCTGCTTTAGAAACCTCGAGAGTGTGGGGCTGAAATATATGTGCACAGGTGTGGATAGAGATAGTGCTAAAGACAATCTTGCAGCTGGTACCTTGCAGCTGTGTTAATCACCAAAGAGTGGGAACAGCTTTGCCCTCAAAGCCAAGGGTGTGATAAAGAGTGAGTTGGAACCAGCTGAAGTCTGCTGGCTGTGCTGTGAAGAGGTAGTCAGGTGGAGTCTGCTGGCTGTGCTGTGAGGAGGAAGGGACTGGAGGTTGGGCAAAGGACAAATAAGGTGAGCCATTGTATGAGGGACAGACAAGGTTAGGTGGCCATGCCAGGGACAGGAAGCAGTGAGCCAGGACTGCAGAAGGAAGAAAGCGAGAAAGAGCCAGAGCTGTGTGGAGCTGCACATAGGATTGGTACATGGAAAAGTTATGAAGACCTCTTAGATAACAAAGTCCTGATACTTGAAGCCCCCTGAAGTTTCTAAAGAAGCACTTTGAGTGCAGTGGCCATCTTGACTACGACATACCATCTTGACAATGACAAATTGTGACCCCAATGTGATGAGTGACGTGATGACTGACATGATGGGAGCTGTGATGGGGAGCATGGTGACCAACATTGTGGAATATGAAGTGTATAAATTCATGTATAAAATATATGTGATGTCTTTAATCCAAGATCCAAACCCCAAAGCCCCAGAAAGGGGCTTTTCTGGTTTTTCTCTCTCTTTTTCCCGTAACTCGGTCTTCTTTCAAAACCCCATTTGTAAAATAAAGAATGAAGCCAGGGGGGAGACGAACGGTGCTCAGACCTGAATGGGAGGACTCCTATCTACAAGAGAAAGGATGTCCAGGGCGGAGATGGGTGCCTGCTTCCGAACGGAGCACCCACATTCCAAGACGATGGGGATGTGATATCGATCTGGAAGATGATCATGAATTGATATCATCTCCTGCCTCGACGACCCTGCCACAAAGGACCATTCATCCCAGCTCAGGAAGTCCATTCTACTCCAAGGACCTGGCTCAGGAAACGATTTACCCTTTTCAGAACACTGTTCAATTCCAAATCACAACGCAGAAAACTCATCTACATACACATTAGACTCTGGACTTAGCCCTCGGGGAACAAAAACCCCTTAAAAACCCCAAGTTTTCGAGTCTGAGGTGTGGAGGATTGGTGAGAAGGCAGAGTTGCTGTCCCTCTCTATCCCCACCCGCAGCTGGCTGTGTTATTCCTATTATTGTGGCTTTTTCCGTAAAATTGTTTTTTTAATAAATTCGTCCTTTTATATTAATTGGATTCTTATTCATTTATAACAAACATGATTTGGAATTCAGCTGCAGGGTGAAGTGCAGCAGAGATGGAGCCCAGCAAAGCTAAGAGCAGCAGGGGAAGCCGCCAGTTCGGACTTGATTTTGATACCTGGAGCACAGTATAGGTGAGCTGCTGGAAACGTAATAATGGGGCTGAGTGTCGTGGCCATCTCTACAATGATTTGGAATTGGGCCACAGGGTGAGGTGCAGCAGAGACAGAGTCCAGTAAAGCTGAGAGCAGCAGGGGAAGCTGCAAGTCTGGACCCGATTTTGACACCTGGATTATAGGTGAGCTGCTGGAAACATAATAACAGGGACTCAAGTATCAGGAGAAGAAGCTGAGAAGCAGAAGGAGCTGCTAAGGAGCTTTCTATAAAAGGTCAGCCATTTCAACAACAAACACTTGCCATTTGAGACTGCTTTTGGTCTCTGCTTTTTGTTGTGACAGCCTCAACATTTGGTACTTAGTCTGGACCCGTACGGGATCCGAGTGACTGGAAATATTGACCCACTGGGAGGAGAGTTGGGGGGGGGTCGCGTTGGTGAAGCTGAGAGTGGCGTGTGGAAGCCACAGGGAGGTCCAGACCTGATTTTCTCCTATCAAGCCACCTGGAAGCACGAGAGAGACCAACTAGTAATAATGGGACACAATTTTTCTAAGGAAGAACAGACTCTTTTGGCTACATGGAAAGCTTGGTTAAGAAATCAGAGAATTAATACTTCTGGAGAATACTGAGATGTTTCTGGCTAGGAATAGATCAAAGAATCTGGAAAAGTTTGAAAGAAACCTTAAAGCCTATCTAAACTGTGAAGTTTCAAGTCTGCAGGAGGGATTCCAACTTATGGAGTCTACAGGAGAACCATTGCAACAATAAAAGAAACTGAGAACTACTGCAACAGGAAAATGAGATGGTTTGTAGAAAACAGAGAACATCATGCAAAGCAACAAAGATGAAGAACAAACAAGAAAAGTAATGAAAACAGTAGATACAGAAGAAACTGGAGACAGAGCAATTCTGTCACTCAGTACAAAGTGTTTATTTGTTAGCAATCAGTGGATTTTTTTGCATGTCTGAAACTGTTTACAGAAATTAAGGCCTGCATGTGGTTTGAGACAGTACCTGAAAATGCTCAGTACTTGGTTGATTGTTTAGCAAGGTAAAGGAAAAAAAAGGAAAAAAGAGAAAAAAAAAGGAAAAAAAAATAGAATAAAGAAAAAAGAAGTACTGTAATGAATTTGACACAAATTGTAACATGTGTTGTATCTGAACATCTGTATAGCTGCTAGTCCTAAGAGAAATATGTAAATATGTCATAATGTCAATTTACCTAAATACATTTTTTTCTAGAAATGCTTAGCTGTGAAATTAAAAAAAGAAAGGGGGAGTTATGGATAGAGATAGTGCTAAAGACAATCTTGCAGCTGATACCTTGCAGCTGTGTTAATCACCAAAGAGTGGGAACAGCCTTCCCCTCAAGTCTAAGGGTGTGATAAAGAGTGAGTTGGAGTCAGTTGGAGTCTGGTGGCCATGCTGTCAGGAAGAAGGGACAGGAGGTTGGACAAGGGACAGATAAGGTGAGCCACTGTACGAGGGACAGACGGGGTCAGGTGGCCGTGCCAGGGACAGGAAGCAGTGAGCCGGGACTGCAGAAGGAAGAGAGAAGAAAGTGAGAAAGAGCCAGAGCTGTGTGGACCTGCACATAGAAAGATACGTAGAAAAGGTATGAAAGACTTTTTGCATAACAAAGTCCTGATACTTGAAACCTTCTGAAGTTTCTAAAGAAGCACTTTGAGTGCAGTGGCCATCTAGACTACGACATACCGTCTTGACAATGACACACAGGTGTCTGGGGGGAAATCAGACTTTAGGCCCAGCATACAGATTGCATGCCAGCCTTAATAACAAAGTCCAAATTTGCACCTAGATTTAGAATAAAGGTGCTCTGGAGTTCCTGCCAAGCAATCAAAATTTACCTTCACTTTGGAAAACTGTTGAATAATTTAACTTAAAATTGTTTTGTCACAGTATTTTTGACCAGCTCCAGTTATTCTTGTAAAATTTGCATACCCATTGTTGATAATTAAACAAGTTTCAAATTCAGCTTGAAATAAATACTAGCTTCTGAATATTCACAGATTATGCGTTTAAGAATTTAATAGATATTTCTTTACGACATTACTCATCACAGTTATTGCTTTGCATTTGTAATTATATCTTATAAATGTGATTGCATGTATTTACACTAATTACACAACTATAGATAATTTCATGAATTATGGAAATACCAAAAGAGTGACTAAGCTTTATTGAAAGAAATAAGTAAATCAGCAAAATAAAAATGACTTTAAGAAAGCTTTGAGAAAGTGAAAGTATTCTACACAGCATTTCTCAAATAAAGCATTTCCTTCCAAAATAACTTCGTCTAATCCAAGCTATATAAATATATTGTCTGGCACACTGTTTAATTCTCTGACAATTTCATTCAGTTATGTACCTATAGTCTGAATACGTATATGTGGTGGTGCATTTTAGCTCTCCCAGGTTTTTTGAGTACTGTTAAGTTCTGTAAATGATTCCTCTGCATACCCCTTCCCCTGAGTCAACCTTTAGACTGTCATTTGTCAGTCATTAGCCACCACCCCTGGAGCTCTGTCAGTCACTCCATGTAGAGGTTTGAAAGCAAAACACGTGAGAGGCTCTGAGTCAGAAATACAATTTAATAAGAAGAAAGGAAAGACAAGAAAGTAAAATAAAATAAAATAAATGCAATAATACAAAAGACCACTGACAGAGTCAGAATACAGCCTGAGCAGGGTGATGGGAGCAGTCCAGATGAGGTGGTCTTCCTGAAGCAGTGATCCCGTAGAAAAGGTCTGGTGGCTCTGGTCCTCTGGAAAATCCAGTGGGCGAATGCTGCTTGTACTGTCCCAAAATCCTAGATTATATCTAGTTGAGAATGCTTGGTTCCTCCCCCTGGGCAGAGCATCTTGCAATGGAATGATGAGTCATACAGAAGGGTCCTGGAAAGCATGGTAACTCCTGGAGGGCATTATCTATGAGTCATAAATGGCAAATAGACTAGAGGGAGGGGCGGTGTTTGATAAGCCATTAACAGAAAATGGCTCAGAGGGAAGGGGCCTGGAGAGACACTGCTCTAACATTTGGATTCAATAGTTCATGGAGGTGGTGATAGAATACTTTGTGCAAGTCCTATACTACAACCCAGGACACTCCAAGACCCCTCCATTGTTCTAGAAAACTCAGAGGGACTTGTCTCAAGTGATTGGCTCTGTGCCAGCCTTGCCCCTACCCTTTGTCCCAACTGGTGATGACAGGTGTCTGTCCTGTCACAGGCCATCCCCTATACCCCTTCTATTGAACCCCACTTTCACTCACCTCTGTAACCCACCCCTCTTTAAAAAGCAGAGTCAGGGGGCTGCTGGTGGACTCCACTGAGGATTTCCACCGAGTCAGACCTTTGGTTCTGTTGTTCCCCACCAAGGACAATAAAGCCTTAAGGTTTGACCCCTCGGCTGAGTCACCCTCTCTGTACCTCACTATAGCCATCTCCAGAGCTGTCTTTGGGCCCCAAGAACCCACAGGAATCATGGGAATGGCACGGCCATAGATGGATTCCTTCCAATATAACCGCTGCCAAGGTGGCCAGGCATTTTGGAAAAAGGCAGACGCAGTTATATATATACAGTAATCTTCAGTATAAAAATCTACTATTACAAAACTTTAAAAAGAACTGAATCTATTGTTGGAAAGCATAGAGCCTATCACGTTTCTTGTAGTCAAATCTTCTCATAACAACCAGAAAAGGGTAAAAAGTGACCAAAATTATTACAGTAATGGATCCTATAAAGTAAAAGTGACAGCAATGTTTATAGGGATGAATACTGAAATTAAAGCTTCTAAACTGCAAAAGAACAGGTTTGCTGCAATAACAAGAAAACACCAAATAATCAAGTCATTTATGTCCTTTTGAACCTAAGAAAATAGTATAATAATTATTAGAGAAGACCCTTTTCTGAATCTCCAGTATTTCTTTTCATGCACTTGCCTTACACCAACAACTGAGTTGATCAAAGTTAAAATCATGTAATAACATAAGTGCAGTATGTACACCTACTCTTCTCCAACTCAACTTAAGGATATAAATGGATGTAAATAAATTGAGCCCAATGTTGCAAATATCTATACAAATGCTTAATTTTTTAAATTTGTATTTATATTATTGGTTTTTTAACCACAAGACGTCCAGCATAAATGCGTAAATCTACTCCTGATAGAAGTCTTTTTTTATGATACTGTAAGATTCATTTCTGTATATTTTAATAATATAAATATCTCACATAAGTGTACCAGATATTATTAGAATTTCCACATTTTTCATATGGGCTAAGTGAGCATGGATAGAGACATTATAGAAGCTCAGCAGACAGCTTGTAATCATTAAGCTATTACAGATAGTTCTTACTTGATAATGTGCTCTGCGCAGCCTATAACTACTTCAAAAGAAAGTGGTTTAATTTCATATTGAAATTTTATGTGCCACATCTGCAATGATTTGGATAGGGAGAAAATGCAGAGTAACACAATAGTGAGCCAGACTCTGTGTATAACATGCCCTTTTTTAATATTAATGTTTTTATGAGTTTTTATGGTGTTTCCAAACCAAAAATGATGGCAGCCTATTTCACATTCATGGGGCTACACAGTATGCAAAAAACTTTGAATCTTTTTGAAGATATTGGAGCACTGAGTGATTGGAAATGGTATGATCACAGAAAAACAAAAGATTGAAAACTTTTATTATGGTATTTTAACAAGATGTCATCACAATTCACAGCTTTCTGCATGGGAGAAGCAAGGTCAGGTCAGGAAAAGTAATACAGGTGTATTGAAACACAAATAGCACCTGTAGGCAATAGTACAAATAGTGCTACGGAAAACTTAAAACTGGAAGGAGGAAGATGTTGTCATTGAAGATTGAAGAAAGCTCACAAATGATGCACTATACTAGCAAAAAAAATTGATTTACAGCAAGAATGAATAGAAATTCACTGAAAGAAATAAAATACTAATCTAGAAATAGCAAATAATTTTGGTGCTGACAGTTCATCTATAGTTCAGATGCATATCAAGTCTACAAATGCACAGTCTTGAAGGACTTAGCTGTACCAATTACAAGAGTACAAAAATACAAAATAATACAAAATAATCTTGTCACCAAGCATGAACAGGTACCTCCACTTCTGTTCCTTTATTCCATTCAATGTTTCAGTTCACCATTGTAACTTAACTTAAATTGCCACTGCAGTAAGCCCATACTGATTTATCATTTCAAGAACCCTTGATTCTATACATTTTATAAACTTCAGTCAATGTAGTAACAAGCTTAAGTAACAAACACATGTGGCCTACTTTAAATAGGTCATCTATATAGTATGTATAATTAATTTATATTATTGTATGAATTATTGTTTTTATATTCTGAAAATGAAATTAGCAGTTGGCAATAATTACCTTCCAAAGGAACATTTATTTAATTGTTAGAGATGCTACTAAAAACTTTAATTAATATTTAGTCTTTGATTCTTATCTTCGCTGTATTAACTTGAGTCTGAGGAATATGAACTGTGACCCCACAATAGCATTTCATGAAGAGATGGCATAAGATTACTCAGCAAGTCCTTAGACAGCTGAAGTCCAAGTCAGTGGAAAGCATATTTTTCTTATCTCACACTGAAATAAAGGGGGATCTTATGTGAGGTTAATCAGTTTTGTAATTCCTGTGGCCAACAGTTTTGTTCTGAAGAAGAGTTCAAGTCATCCAGCATTGAAAAATAGCAGGTATAAGTTTTCATATGTGCTGACATAGTAATAATATATGAGTAGAGGCTAAGGAGAAGGAGAACAAAAGGACTATGGTGAGCAAACAGGCTTTTCAGAAGGGCTTAAAATCATCAAAACAAACAAGTTTTCATTGGCTCTCAGAAGAAGAATTGTGCAGAAGCAGAATAATGGTGTTCACCAGAGTGTTGTGGCATTTTCTTCAAATGGAAATGTCTTACTGCAAGAAACTAAAATATTGTTTGGTTTAAATTTAGCCTGACTTTAATAAATCATCAACACTGTTGGCTGTGAATTCTCTAATGAAGTTTTTTTCTCCCTGTAAAGTGTCTCTATAAATCAGTCTTTTGCCGTATTGTATTGGCTTAAATTATCTTCTAACAGAACAAGCAGGGTTTTGAGACAACACCACTTCCTGAATTGGGCTCTATTCCAAATTTCCTCCCAGAACCGTTATGCTTTTGCCCCAACTCTCAGCCCTGCATCTTCTGCCTGTGCAATTGATGCTGGCTGAGGAGTCCTGAGGCTTCCTAAAGCCATAACTTGTGTGAGCCACATGCTGAAATCAGCTCTAGGACAACAGTCGTATACAGGCTCCTGGCTCATATGCAGATAAACAAGTAAAGTCCAGTTCAATGTTCACATCAGATGTATGACTGGACTTCCTCAAGCTTGCCCTTGTTTCACTTTAGATAATGAGCTGTGGCTGTTCAAAAAAACCTGCAGTGGAGTCTCAGTTTCCTGGAAATGTCTGTTATTCCACTGTGATAGACAAAATGGAATAAAGAAAGACAGGAAAAGACAGCTAAAATCTACCCACCATCCTCTCCCAAATGTAGACAGGATTCCAATCCTGAAATGTATAAAAAACCACTGGGGGCTAGAAACTAGAAGTAGTACTCCCAGATTCTGGAAATAGTGAATGTGTTTAAGACTAGTAGCACTGTAGTTACCAGGGCACTGATAGCTAAAATGTCTGGAGCTCTACTGCTGCAGAACAGAGATCATCACTGAGATGAGGATTTTGGTTAGTGGAAGCTGTCTCTCCCCATGGCAGGGGGGGTTTGGACTAGGTGATCTTTGAGGTCCATTCCAACCCCTTAACATTCTATGATTCTATAACTCTATCTACTGCCACAATAATCAAAATACAATTACCTACCTCAATCGAGAAGCTCAACACAAAGAAGGAAAGTTTTCTCCTAGTGTAGCTCTTACTAGATATTTCATGCTTCAGGTACCGAAATGCAAACTGTCTAGTACTGTATTCATGTTATGTTTGCAGTCAGCTAAGTATTATGTAACTCAGTCCTTAAAGTCCAAGCCTTTCAATAGTTTCAGATGTAAATGACACATAAAACCACCTTCAGTTCCCTAGTACAAATGGGCAAGTGATAGTATTTATAATTACTCATTTGGACAAATGAAACATAGTACTTTATTAAAGTGAATTCAATTGCACAGCTGGAAGACCAGCTAAAGCTGTGATCTACTGCTTGGTTGGTGAAAAATTGTCTGAATGACAGACCCCAAGGGATTGTAGTTAATGGGGCTACACCTGGCTGGCCACTGGTCACCAGCAGAGTTCCACAGGATTCAATTCTAGGGCCAGTTCTGTTCTGTGTATTTGTCAATTATCTCAATGCAGGAGTTAAATTCACCATTAGCAGGTTTGCTGCTTGTTACCAAGCTGGGAGGTGCTGTTGGGTCTCTGGAGACAAAAGGCATTATCCCTCCTCTTATCTCCATGTGGAGATAAGGATATCCCTCAGAGGGGTCTAAATAGATTTGAGCACTGGGCAAACCTTAATGGGATGAAATCTAACAAGACAAAATACTGGATCCTGCACCTGGGAGGCAGTAATGCTGGGCACAAGTACAAACTGTGGGAGGAGTGACTGGAGAGCAGCCCTGCTGCAGAAAGGGATCTAGGAGTGCTGTTGGCAGCAGGCTCAGTCTGAGCCAGCCATGTGTGCCCAGGCAGACCAGAGAGCAAACCTCATCCTGGGGGCATCAAACACCATCAGCTGTCAGAGGAGGTGATTGTCTTGCTATATTCAGCCTTAGTTTGACCTCACCTCCAGTATGTCTGCAGTTCTGGGCCCTGCAATTCAAGAGAGATGTGGAGTTCCTTGAATGCACCCAGAGGAGACCAGCAAGGCTGGAAAGGCATATCCAAAAACAAGAAGCTAAGGACTCTTGGCTTGTTCAGCTTGGAGAGAAGGAGGCTGAGGGGTGACCTGATTGCTTTCTACAGTTTCCTGAGGAGAGAAGTGGAGAGGGAGGGGCTGAGTTCTCCTCCTCTGGATCTAATGATAGCATGTGTTGTCATGGTTTAATGCTGTATCAGGGAAGGTTCAGACTGGACATTGGGAAGTATTTCTTTACTGAGAGGGTGGTCAAACACTGAATGAGGCTTCACAGAGTGGTGGTCAATGCCCCAAGCCTGTCAGTGTTTCAGAGGAAGGGACCATTCCCCTGCACAGGGCACTGGTGAAGCTGCACCTCAAATCCTGTGTTCAGTTTTGGGCATTTCAAGGACATTGTGGTGGTGGACATTTTCCAGAGAAGGGCGGAGAACTGAGGGACAATCTGGAGCACAAGTCCTTTGAGAAGTGACTCAGGGAGCTGGGAGTGTTTAGGCTGGAGAAAAAGAGGCTCAAGGGAGACACTCTATTACTGCTTGAAAGGAGATTTTAGCTAAGTAGGATCCAGGCTGTATTCCCAAGCAATAAGAGATAAGACAGGAAGAAATGTCCTCAAGTTGCACTAGGGGACATCTAGTTTGAATTTTAGGGAAAATTTCTTCACCGAAAGGGTTATCAAATACCGGAACAGGATGTCCAGAGAAGTGGTGGAGTCACCATCCCTGAATGTTTTTCAAAGATCTTTAGATGTGGCGTTTAGGTAGATTTTGCACTGTTAGGTTTGTGGTTGGACTCAATTATCTTAGATTGCTTTTCCAACCTAAGTGATTCTATGATTCTGTGAATAAGAAATTGAATTGAAGTTCACATAAAAATTTAATCAGGAGGAGATTAACAATAAACACTATTTCTCTATTTTAATTAAAAGCATTATTTCTCAGCATTTTTTTACCAAACAAAAGCTTGGTATTTCTGAAAATACTCTGAGTATATTTTAAAATTCTTTCTAATGCTAGGAGAATGAGGGTTTAATGACCTGATTACACTTTAATTGTCAGTATGCCTGTCAAGAAAATAATTTGATGCTGCCAAATGTAGCAGGCTTACACTAACATTTCAAGGATTCAGCATAAGAGTTAAAAAGCAGAAGATAAGAACAGTATCTCTGAAAAATGCCAGATTTTCAGAGGCTAAAACTTTGAATTGTAGGGCAGATTGGTAACATATAGTCCACAGTATGGTATTATGATACAAAAGGCATAAGTCAGGGAGATAATCTGTCTACTGCATACATGTGAGATCACTAGTAGCTGTTGGAAATTATTTTGTCCTTTTCATTACAACAAAGACAACATATAATGAAAATTTATACACCTGAAGCAGCACATTCTAAATATCAAAAGCAGGTTGCAACATACACCAGGGAATTGTAAATATGATTTTCACCTCTTCCTACTAACATTAAAAGATTAGTAGAGAGAATGAAAGTAATTCCCCCATTTAATATCCTCTGACAGAAACAAGACCAAAACACTGCTCAACTGTGAAACATGATTTGTGGAAAACACAAGAAGTGAAAAAAGATATCTGAAAGGCTTGGCTACATATATTAGCAGTGTTACAGATTATATTGCAGTACACTGAGGGAGTGTTGCTTTGGCCATGATGGTCTAGCACTATGGGCAAGAAAAGACTTCTCAGGTGAGGTCATTGCTTTCATTAGACCAACAGCTATAATTGAAGCACATGGTCTTGAGAAGATCTGTGCTGTTTCTAATCATGCCATCTTGAATCTGATGAAGGTGCCTGTCTCTCTACAGACTTGTCTTTGGAAACTATTAATCCACCACCTACAGACACATGGAGAAATTCTTCTGAGACTTATATCCTCCCATGTGATTTTAGAGCTTGAGCTTATTGAAAAAAATATTAGTGGTAGTTATTGAATTGAATCAATTCATTTCCCTGGCTAGATCAGAAACATGATAACCAGCTTTTTAGAAATGGAATTCCAGTATCTCTTGACACAGATTCCCAAAGTACAAAGAAAGGTATACAAACAGTGTTTGATGAAAACATACATAAGGAAAGTTTTATCTGAATACACCGGTAGAAGTTCTCTTCACTTTTTGCAAAGGTCTTTAAATCTGAGAACAAATTTTCGCTGCTCACTTGCTTTAACTGTTTCATCACACTTATATTCAGAAGTAGGCATATTTAATAACAAGGGTGTTTGTTGCCACAGAAACATAAGATATTCTTGAAGTTGCTCTGAAGCAGAAGCTGTAAAAAATATTAGTAGATAAAGCAGACAAACCAAGCCTCAAAATAATCTCAATTTATGCAAATCAGCAGTGAAACTGCTTTTTAAAACTAAATACATGTTCTAGAACCGCGAAAAAGTGAGGATATACTATTTTACAGGATGAAAAATTAGGAAATAACACATATAGTCTTAAAGTAGTCAAATATGTACCATAAAGAGCATTATATAATATTAACGGAATGAGAGCTAGGTCACTAAATTATCAAGCAAGCATAGAAATGGTTGCCTTGAAACAAACATCATGTAAGATAGCAGGCTGTCAATAGAAAATCTATGACAGCACTTAGGGACATGGAAATAAAATGACCAAAGCTGATTTATAATTGCCAGATTAAGTTATTCAATTATTGATGCAACAATGGTCACTGTCAGATTGTTTTTCCCCAATCTGTTGGTTTTGTAACAGAAGTAAGGATCAGGGAGGTTGACCTCTCCATCTTTTTGATACTTCCTGTAGTAGGAAGATATTAGCAATGAATAATTACTACATTTTGCACAAATCATTCAAATGAGGAATCAAATATTTCTGTTTGTTCTCCATAGAAAACCATACATACAGGAAAAATTTTCTGAGGAATTATTTACAGCACCTTTCCTTACTGAGACATAAAACAATATTACAGTTATAATGATACCTTTTAATATATTTCTCTGTTTTCTAAGATCAAATCATTGGTTAGGTATTTCAGGTTTATTTATTGTTTATGGTATCAGTTCCATAAAATATATATTTAACATCAATACAATTATACTTCTGCAGGCTTCAATTTGAAGCACCAAGTTTATGCTAGGGGTGGATAAAAAGCCTTGATCAGAAACCAAGCGTTTACTGTTTTTCCCATTTTTTAACACTGTGGTGTCCACATTTCAGATATTCAATGGAAAAAAGGGAGCAGCAGGGGAAAAATATTCCCATTTATTTAAAATAGATATCTACCTCATTCTCTGTAACTCTTCATTTTTGTCAATATTTAAAACTTACAATCCTCATATCTTGTTTAAATAATGTTAATTAGATAACTCTGTCCTTTTCAGGCAAACATATCTTTGCACCAATAAAACTCAGGCCCACTGTACCCAAAGATTACATTCATGACTTGGACATTGGCTCATAAAGCTTTTGAAATTAAGACTGTAAAAATGAAACACTGGTTTCAATGACTTATGTTCAGAATAGAAATGATCAATGACCCAATCAGGGTAGAAAGGATGCAGCAGAAGAACTGGTACCTATGACATTCCTTGCTGGATCAATATTTGAGCTACCTGTTAAAGTCCAGTCCTGGTAGGTAGAAATGGCAAGTTATTTTCATCTGAAAGCTATTTGATGAATGACATGGAGCTAATAGAAAATCTCAGTAGAGCCCAGTAGTTCTGTTACAAGTAACTAGTAACAATTACAGCCATCATCACAGTTGGAATTTCTATGTCTATTCCAGGACAGACAGATAAGAATTAAATATATGGATAATGGAGGCTTTTAGCTTCAGCACATAATCTTTCCTTTAGAAGTTGTATGTCACTGTGCTTAACATGGTTTCCTCCCTGATCAATCTAGTATAAAATTATTGATGATATATTAGCTACTAAAATGTGTAAGTCTACTTGCTCTTAATGCTTTGCTCTCACAAGATGATTTTTACATGAACAAAAAGAAAAATCAGTCAGCATGGAAAATCACTCGGCATTTCTATCCATCACGTAATTTCCCAGAGAGATGCAAATCCTCTTAACTTTAAGAGTAGTTTCTGAACATGAATATCTCTCACACAAGTTATATCATGCTCCTTCCTTATGAAGGATCTTAAGAAGCACATATTATTGACTATAACAGTACAGAGTGCAACTCTCTTCTGCCACATAAAAATATTTATGCCATTATTTTTATTGCACATTTAATCATTGCCTGATTTCCATGAAATTAAAATACTGAAGGAGAAAAGCATTCACACTTTCCCCTACCTATCTAGGAAAAGGACTACAGTAATGACAGGCAATATGGCAAACACTCTATTATTTACCTAGATTGAAGACTGTAAAATTTACAGGCATTTGACATTAAAAAATTATGAGAATATATGTATTATTGCATTAAACAGTCCATATTCCATTACATGAGAAACTATATTACCACTATGACCTGCAGTAGTATATACTACCTGATGCTCAGATTTTCTGAAAACTGTAAATTTCTACAGTAGCTGCAGTAAGACTGGGTGTTCATGAGCTGATAGAATAGGTTTCATGTCACCATAGGAAACCATGACCCTCTGACACTTTTAGGATGGGTTACAAAGATTATAGCTGTGTAGAGAGGAAAAAAAAAAAAAGAGTTCCTATTGTGTGATATGTAACCAGTGGAAATATTGTTGGAAATACCAGATAAAATGACAGAGTAATAGAACTGCAGAATTGATAAGGTTGGAAAAGATCATTACGCCCAGCCAATTAACCTAGCACAGCTGTGTTCACTACTAATACATCTTCCCAAGGGCCACATCCACATATTTTTTTTAACGCTTCCAAGGATAGTGATTCCACCATTTCCCTGTGCAGCCTGTTCTAGTGCCTGACCACCCTTTTAGTGAAGAAATTTTTCCTAATAATCAATCTAAACCTCCCATGGTGCAACATGAAGGCACCTCCTCTTGTCCTGTGACTTATTCCTGGGGAAAAGAACCTGACCCCCACCAGAATTTTAACCTCCTTTCACGTGGTTGTAGACAGCAAGAAGGTCTCCTCTGAGCCTCATTTTCTTCTCTGATGAGAAAATTAACAAAAAGCAAATAAAGAAAATTTTAGATATGTTTATTTCTTATTAGCCACCTCTTCCTGAAAGCTGAAAAAGCTAGAAAATATTCTAGATGAGCTTGTAAACATCAGCATAGCAAATTCTGCAATGTTCATTTCTATTTTAGCAATTGTGTTTTCTGATTATACCAGTAAGTCTGTCTCCATGCTTTGCCAAAGTGTCTAGAAACTTTCTATGGGGAGTGTCAGAGTGTTGTTTCATGAAAACAAAACCAAAGCAAAACAAACACCTACCCACCAATCCCCCCCTGCCAAAAATAACAACAACAAAAGCAACCAGAGAAACAACAACAATAACATCAAAAACAAAACAAAACAAAAAAAAAAACCAACAAAGCAAATTAAAAAAAAAACAACAAAAAACAAACAAACAAACAAACAACCTCTCAAAACAAAAACCCCAAGAAACATCACAATTTATGTAATTCTGAAACAAAACATCCTGGCACATACAATTCTGAAGAACCAGTCTTAGCAGAGCTTCCATATGACATTTTGGCACAAAAGTGATCACTAAACTACTACTAAAATTCTATTATTTGTAGAATATATAAACAGATTTTTTTTTCCCTAAAGAGACAGAATGTTATCAGCTATTTTGTCCCTTTTCTTCTCCTACTATTAAATCAACATATAAGCAGAAAAAAAAAAATTAAAACTCCTAAGGAAAACTCCCCAAAAAACCAAACTAAGAATTAAAAATTCTGAACATGCAAGTCAATTTATAATCTACCTGGTAGAACAGTAATTAGCATACCACTTGAAGCTGGAAGTTGGGACAGAGTTGAAGATGTGGGAAAATCGCAAACAGAACAGTTTAAAATCTGTTAAAAATCAAATATAGAACAGATATAGAAATGTGGAATGTGAAAAGAACAAGTGAAAAGGCACTTCTAAATGCAGCTGGATAATATACTTTTGGGTAGCCTAAAGGAAAAGTTAGGTGAGAGAAATGCAGAAATAAAACCAAGTGGCAATTAGAAGGAAATCAAAACAGATAAACTTCAGAAGACAAAATAACACTCCTCCCCAATAATTTTTCCATCATTACAGACTGGAAACACAATACATAAAAATGTAAATTCACCTTCAAAAAATTCCAGAATTCTGGACTTCTTTTGCCTATTAAATCACTACAAGAAATTGATTCTGCTGATTAACCTTCAAATATCTTTAAGAAATGCAAATACTGAGTTCGAAAGCAAAAATATGGACTGCAATAACAAGTGCAATTACAATGTACATAAAGAGGAGTGCAAGAAAACACAGAATGTTCATGAATTCTTGGTGCCGAAATACCTAAAGCACTATGTATGCTAGCATACATACGTATGCAAACACTGACTTTTTAGACAGCAAGTTCAGTAGAAATTCTTTTTTTCTATAAAGCTGAGGCTGTCAGGGATAATAAATTATTAAATCATTTCCAGATCGTATGGTGTCTTGGTGTTGTTTCTATCAGTCACTGAATGAGATTGAGTTAAACTATCTTTTAAAATTTCTTTCTATGCAGTGAAACAAAATCACACTTCATTTTCCAAATATTTTCAGTGAATTTTTATATATGTTACAATAATTTCAAAATTCATTTTATAATTACTGTAGAAAAATGTTAATTTTTCACTTCATCAATACTATGTGCTTTAAAGTATGAATTTCAAAAAGAGTGGTACTCTTTTTCCCAGTTCTAACTGCCAAAAATTATTGTTGTTGCACGAGGTTCTTCAGTGGAACTCACATTAAAAAAAATGCAGTTCTAAATCTGTTAACTTAAGTTGTAAACAAAGTTCAAGTTTGAAGGACAAGGACAGATGAATTTGCACGGGCTTTAGGGCTACCATCACATGCGGTCAACAATTTTCATTGGAAAAAAAGAAATTTATAAATAGAAAAAACATGTCCAAAAAGATTAGTTTAAAAGTTTCCATTAACAACAGGGTAATCTGTTGCAATAATTCATAATTAGAGAGTTTCACCTTATTTAGATCTCTTATGAAGCATGTAACATAGTTTCTTCCAATTTATTAAAAGTAATTAAATGTGATTTGATTTTGATTTGAACTCTCAAATGGGAGACCTTTAATAAAAACCTTGCAAAAAATTATCTTGTTATGATTATCTATTATTTATTCCACTGTTCATACCTGAGGACACTTTCCCTGGACCTGTTGCTGAAGACTGTAGTGATTTGAAAACTGAAATTACTCTTGCAGTTCAGAAATTAAAGACCAACTATTATTATAAAAGGAGTTTATACACAGAGAAAAGCAAGAATCTTGTCAAGATAGAGGAACTCTACTTTAAGCAGAAGGGCTGTGACTTGTGACTGCCTCATATATATGTACAGAGCCCCACAAGAATTTCTTTGCCTCAAAATAAATATTTTAGTCTGTAGAATTATTTTGAGATACCTAACAGAGTAACTTCAAACCCAGTTAAATTAGGAAATAGCAATCTACATGACATTTTCACTTGAAGTTAAATAAATTATATACTTACTCAGTGTTTGCAATTATTTTGAAAGAAAAAATTCACTGACTACCAGGTTTTATTCCTCTTTTTTTTTTTTTTTTTTTTTTTTTTTTTTTTTTTGGGGTGTGGGGGGGGTGTTTT
>VWYP01017678.1:0-10505 GCA_013400435.1 Pycnonotus jocosus | reverse complement strand
AAAAAAAAAAAGAAAAAAAGAAAAAGCAAAACAGAATGGAAATTAAATTATACCTCCATTAAAAAAAAAAAGTTATTTTCTAAAGTTCCAGTTGTTCTTCTGTGTGCATATTTGCGGTGTGTTTGAGCAGTAGGATGTGGGAGGACAGAGCTGGTGCTGAAGGGAATCTTGCCCCTGATGTATTGCAGCTGTGTTAATTAGCAAAGAGTGGGAACAGCCTTGCCCTCAGCTGTGGGTGATAAAGAGTGAGTGAGCTGGGAGATGAGTGAGTTGAAGTCTGCTGTGAGGAGGAAGGGACAGGAGGTTGTGTAAGGGATAGAAAGGGTAAAATGTCATGTGAGGGACAGACAGACAGGGTGAGGTGGCTCTGCTGGGGACAGGAAGGAGCAAGCTGGAACTGCAGAAAGAACAGAGAAGGAGACAGAACTGTATGGAGCTGCCCATGGGAGCCTGCACAGAAAAGGTATGAGAGACTTTTAGATAGCAAAGTGCTGATGCTTGAAGCTTTCTTTTGTGTCAGTCAAACCTCCTCTGTGAGTAGGAAAACCCAGGATCTATAGATTAGCCAGCAACCACTGCTTACACCAGCAAGGCAGGTTTGTGCTCAGTGTCCTTGTCCTTGGCTGAGAGATGAATATCTTTAGAATGGCTTGGGTTGGAAAGGACCTTAAAGACCATCTAATTCCAACCCCTCTAGCTTGGGCAGTGATACCTTCCACTAGACCAGGTTGCTCAGAGCTCCATCCAGCCTGGCCTGGAACACTCCCAGAGACAGAACAGCCCCATCCCTGGGGACGCAGTGCCTCATCAGCCTCATAGTGGAGAATTTTTTCCTAATATCCTACCTAAACATGCCCTCTGCCAGTTTAAAGTCATCACCCCTTGCCCTGTCACTGCAGGCCCTTTTAAATTGTCCCTCCCCATTGTCTCATAGGCCCCTCCTGGCACTGGGGAGGCCACGACTGCGTCACCCCAATGCCTTCTCTTCTCCAGGCTGAACAACCCCTGTAGCAGAGGTGCTCCATCCCTCTGATTAACTTGGTGGCCTCCTTTGGACTCACTAAAGCAGATCCATGTCATTTTTGTGCTGGAACTTGCTGACAAGCTGACTTGTTTCCTTCTGGAGTGAATCCCATGTTGCTCACTATTCCTAAGTCCTCCTCATTCCCACCAGCCTTAGCAGTGTCCCCATGTTCAAGGAGAGATTCAGCTGCCTTTGTGGGGTGCACATCAGCTCTAAATCTTATGCATTGAAACACCTTCTGCAGAATGAGACATAAAGGAGGGCAGATTTTGCCCTCTATGACTACACTAGGCATAGTTTATAAACCAGCTTTTTCTGTGGTGTGAACTGTAAGTAACAAAAAACCCCATTGAATGGATCTGAAACATATGAAAGGCCTTATCTTATCACATGAAGTAAATGGTAGTGAAGTGCAAAAACGTTATGTAGTGCCGTGTTTGTCACTAAAGGATATCTGAAGGACAAGCAACTGCTCTCCTTTGGTTTTCATTCCTTCTCTGATCCCTCATTCCTGCTAAGAATTGAAGAGTCTGACTTAACTCTTCATAAAGCTGTTTCTTTGCCTGGATAAAAGAAAATAGCTAGGCAGTCAGCAGTCAGGTGGGGAAGGAATTACCTCTGTTCTCCTTTGGAACAGAGATCCTTGATGATGTAGCATCAACTTCCAAGTAACTTTGGGGCGTGGATTTTTGCCTGCAGGGCTTTAAACATTTTCATGTTGGTGGGATTTTTTTTTCCCCTCTCAAATCCTTGAGTTTGTAACTCACCTATCTGAACAATCTTACCTTTGGCTACAATTTTACTGTTCTTGGACAGGTCTACTCCATCTGTTTTTCACAGCCCATTCTCACAATTCAGCAATTTTCTCAAAGTTGGAGTCAAGGTTACACAGCTGTGCTGTATGAACTGGCCTTGGATTACACACAGCTGAACCCTTGAGATTACTGCTAGCAAAATGAAGACAAGAACTTAAATCAGTTTACTTCTAGTTAAAAACCCCAAATGGTTTGGGATGAAGAATCAGAGTGATTGATTCTTTCCCAGTCATGTAGCATCAAAATTCTAGTCTGAGTAAGTCCAGGTAACTTGAAGAAGCATCTTTTAATGAATTTGCTGAAAAGCAAAAATTGGTAATTGCTGTCTGATCTTTGATCTAGTGCCTGTTGATGCTTGGAAAGGATCCTCGCCTTGCTCAGAGCTGAGGGGGGTGCATGGAGTGGGACACAGAAGTGATGATCACAGAGTCATGAGGAGCCCAGTGTCATGGTTGTTTTCTCTAGGAACAGTATCTCCTTAAAGAACTGAAATGGGATATGCTATTCTTTTCAACTCTCAAGCTGTTTGGTAAGTCTAGGCTAAGATGCAGAGGGACCTGCAGCAATGTTTAGGCACAGACACATCCTCAGATTAATTTACAGAATGTAGCTAATTACAGTGACAGCTTTCTTGCTTGCTTTTTTTCCTGTAGCTTCTGTTTGCAGCAGTCTATGGCTAATAAAACTGTCAATTTTCTTTTACTTCAATAAAAGGTCACCCCCTGACAACAGCCCTGTGCCTCCTAACAGCTACTGCCTTTATTAATATTTAAAACGTACACAGTGATATTTCTAAAAGGTCAGACTTTTAAAAGACATAAAATGTCATCCCTAATTCTTCTCCCTCCCAGCCTGTTTCTCTGCCTCCTCTTCCCCATCCACCATTTATGTGTTCCATTTTAGGTACAGTACTTAGCATGGCTTGTGTTAAATCTGATAAACATCAAGTGTTTCCCTCTTGCAGTACTACAGAGAGGCAAAGGATGAATTTGTTACTGATTCACAGTCCAACAACTTGTGTACGTGGATTCCAATCCTGGCTGTAGCACAGATTCCCTTGAGTTAAATGAGTCATTTGTTCTGTCAGATCCTGATTTAGGAATGCATTTAAGCCAGTACCTACCTTCAGGCAGGTGGGGTCAAGAGGGTATCAAGGCTTCAGCTGTGAGTAAGAGCTTAAACTTTTTCCTCCCTGAGGCTTCTCTTCTTCCAGTCTAGCAGGCAGTCTACAAAATGGAGAAAGTGATACTGCCTAACCTCAGCTCTCTCTAGATGGCAATCTCTCTATCCAGTTTTTCCAAGTGTATTTATCTAAACAACAGCCTGCTCTGCCTGAAAGAAAATTGAGAAGAGAAAGCATGAACTTTGTCTACTGACCAGGTCAGGAAATGGTCAGTTTTTCAATAAGAAGTATGATTATTAGGGCTCAGAAGGTCATTTGTTGCATCCTCTGCCCAGAGACAGGATTTTCAAAGTCTCCCATTCCTGGCAGAATCTTGATCATGCTGTTACTTTTTAAATTTCTCCAAGGGCGAAGATTGCCTGTTTTGTGGTGAATCATGGATTCTTCACTCATATTTCCTGATAGATAAGCACTCCCCAGGCTCACAGGAGTCCTGGTGAATGAGTCACCACAGATTCCTTCTGAAATCCTTTCACAGAAGTCTGAACTCCAACTGGATGATCCTAATTAGATAGTGATTCCTATTTTTTGTGAAGGTTCTGCTGATGCAATCTTTAGTCTTCTAGACTGACTGGTTATAACATCCACCTGAAAGTACTCAACAAAATTCAGGGCAAGATGAAACATTGAGGAGGAAGCTCTTGTTTGGTATTAAGTTAGTTCCTGGGCTCTTTTCCACATGTTATGATTGCATATGAAGATGCTTCAAGAGCTGATCCCTGACCAGTTACACCACATTTATCTCATCTCTGTTCCTCATTCCATCACATCCACTTTTTTTTTTTTGTAATGATGTTTTCTTGTATAGCTGATTATTTTGTCATAATTAACAGTGTCCTGGGTCACATGATCCAAAAATAGAAATGAAGGGCTGCTAGTACAGTCATCAGTCTCTGATAACAAAATATCCAGTGAAGATCTGTCAGTGCAGGTACTGGGGAACAATGTCCAATGAACAGAGTTCAAGCACAAGGAGTAGCTGCTGCTGTTCCTTAATGCCCATGACTGATTGACAGCAGATTGTTATTCAAGTCCTTCCTTCTTTCAAAGAATATGGTTAATTTTTCATGATAGTATGAGAAAAGTACCTTCTGTGCTAAAAAGGACCAGTGGCTGCTATCCATCAGCCTAATTTTCTATAAGATAATTTGAAGTCCAGCTGAGAGTCAGAAATAATCTTTTGTAGGCCTGCAATTTGGTTTTGGTTGGTTTGTTTGTTTTAAAGGATTAAGGTGATAATAAATAAGTGCATTGGTTATGATAGTGTATGTGAGATAAAAATATTATTTCCTGCTGTGGTTTGTATCTAACTTTGAAGCCTGTAAAAATGCATGGGCAGCAGATATCAGATCAGTGCACTTGGTGATCATGAATTAAGAGTCCTGGATCAATAACCCCTCCAGGTGAAGGAGATTCAAACTTACATTTCTTTAGTTCTCAAGAGTATGTCCCACTTCAGGTCATATCCAGATGGTCAGAGACAGATGTGGAGATGGAAGGGCTAGGAGTAAACACAGTAAACACATCTCCCAAAATCTGAGTGCAGTGCAGTAAATGCTGCTTAAAAGAGAGAAGGAGCTGGAAGGAGCCATTAAGTGCAAAGAGGATCTGTGGGCCCTTGTCCAACACATCTTCTTCAGGCTACATCTAAGTACACCAGGCTTGGGGTGTAGGGAGAAAAATCTCATTGAATTGTAAGCACTCACTCCTTTTTCAGTTTATTAGATGGCTTAGGCAGCTACCAGCAAGCCCTTCCTCCTCCACTGTGCTGACTTATTAATCCATTTTTAGGTGTTAAAGTCCTACTGTGCTTTTTACAGGGTTGTTAGATACCTAGCTTGAATTGTGCATTTTCCTGGATGTCCATCATGAGCCTGAGCCAAAGAACTTTGCAGTAGTTCTGGCAGTGTGGGTGTGGTGCAGGTTTACTTTGGAAGCAATACAGAAAATTATTAATCATGACCTAGGGTATTAGGAAGTGATGTTTAGTGATTGGAAGCTCTGCCACTTTGAAAATGATTTTGTGTTATCTTCAATAATGGATTAACAGCATAATGTGTAGAAGAAATGCTTTGTCTATGTGGGTTTTGTCCTACCAGTACTTGGGACCAAGTGTTAGGGAGCTGTTCTTAGTATTCCTTAGGGATGTTATAAATACCAGTGTGGGAATTTCAGGCCCTAAAATCTTCCAAAAAAAAGGAAGTGATGAATAGTGAGTAATGAGCACAGCTGGAACAGGACTGTTTGAAATCAGGAGCACAGTGATGTTTGATTGTGATTTTTGGGGAATGTAATCTACTATTTGTGAGCTTAGCAATTTCAGCTCCCTTGGGTTTTGTAGCTCTGCTGATTTATCTTTAACTACTTTGCTGGTAGCAGGGTTGAAAATACATCTGTAGTGATATGTTCCTAATGAAAGCATAAATAGCTGAGTGGTTGTGGCTGGCATGTTCCAGGCAGCAGGAGTTTCTGAGCCCAGTGAAAGGTGGCAGTGGCTAGAACAAAGCAAATTAATGATTAGGGATATTTTTGATCAGAACTCCTTAAAGGGCCTAATCTGGTGACAGCAGTGCCTTTGGGAAATGTAATTGTTATTGAACTGGTCTCTATTTTAGGGAAGGAAGCAAAGAAAGAGGAGTACATAAATAGCCTGAATAGCCTATGTTTTATTTTTTGTTTTCAAAATAATGCTTGAGTTTATTTTAGCTGAACTAGCTTTTTCAAAGACGTTCTTTAACAAAGTAAGGAGGTTAGAATTGTAATGGAGTGCTCCATTTAGAACTAATATTTATTTAAATCTAATTTTGCAAATTTTACTTTTGCTTATCATTGGAACAGTTTTTGCTTTGTGTTAGGTAAATCGGATTTCGTCTGTCCTTCTGTGCTCAGTAAGCTGAAGTATCTTTTGATAAATCAATTAATTCCTCATTACAAAAGTCTACCCTTTTAGTCATCAAAGCCCAGACAGGTAGGTATTGTCAGGTAGGCTTATTGATCAGTGCTGCAAAACTCTTCAGGATTAACAATTAACTGTGATTAATTCTGTAATCACTGCACCGTGGAGGTAACAAACACATTCATGACACTTCCAAGCCTGATCCAGTTACAATTCAGCTTTCCTTTGTCCCAGCTAAATACCTTTTATCCTTATGTAGAAAGCCTTTGAGTTTAGCTTAATTGTCTTTCTATTTACACCATCAACTGCACTAAAGGCCCGCCAAGCCTTAGTCAGTGACAGCTGCAGTGTGAGTTATCTCTGAGCACATGCACAGGCTCCATCTTCTGTCTCCCTTCTTAATCTTCAGGGGGTCTTTAATTCATAATCTATGGGACAGTAGACTAATGAACACTATCAGAAAAACAGGCAACTGCTTCCTTTTCAATTCGTGGAAGAGTAATATCTGTGTAGGCATCCTTTTCTTTCTTGGGTTTTTTTTTTCCCCCCATACTGCTGCTTCTGAACAAACACGCAACTCACAACAGAAATGCACCATCTTTAAATCAAATCTACCGAGTAATGACCCACCTTAAGCCATGTGATTTTTATTTGCAGAAATGAAGTTAAGTGAAAGCTCAGGCTACCTGTCTGAATAGAATACCTGAGCCCATTTTACCTGTGGGCAAATTTGGTCCTGCCTTTACTCTAGACCCCAATGCTGTATTTATTAGCTTGCCTGCAAAGCGAATTCATCTTGCAGCTACACTCATTGCTATATAATCAAAATTAATGAAAGCAAATACAATTACCACAGGGCTCCAACAAAGGAAGGGCATGCTCTTCACCTTTTTCCACTTTTTAATTTTGCACCTACTAATATTTATTAAAGATAAACAGAATTCCTGCCAGCAGAAGCAGTTTTCTTATGTGATTAGGAAAAAAGAGGGATCTCAGATAAGCAGACCTGAATCAATAGAACTGAAAGGTTACTGAAAGCATACGTGCTCCTGGGTTTGGAAGCTAAGTCAAAATTTTTTTTAGCCAGTCCATCTCACTTGATGTCTCCTTTCTTTGGAGATTATTGCTAAAAAGAGACACTTCACTGTCCTATGTTCCTTTATTCTAGTCAGCCATGTTCCTTGTAGGAAACGGTGAACAGCTGAGGGCAGAATGTGGGGGAGAATGATCAAACTGTGGTGTGGTGATCAAGGGCTGAGGAAGCAGTAATTTGGCAAGGAAAGAAGCAAAACCAGAGAATGCTGTTGCAGGGCTCATCCCCTCCCTGGCTTACACAGAATTGGAACTCCAAAAGTCTGTATTATTATTGCTAAGTTGTAATAACCTGACTGAAGCCAATTTGAAGCTTTCTCTGGAGAAAAATTCCCTCCCTGCTCTAGTGAAGCCTTCTGTGCTGTAAAGGCTGTCAGAGGAAGCAGCTTGCCCCTGTTGGATAAGTGATGTATCACAAACTCCAGTAATACAGAAAAGTTTACAAAGGGAAAACTAGAGTGAGAAGACTTTGAAGACTGCTCATCCAAACAGCAAATACTTGTGCTTTGATTCCCCTTGCAGTGCTGGCTTGAAAACCAGTCTAACCAAAAAATATCTAAAATAATGATCTGATGTGTAAGGTTTGGGGTTGGTTTTGGTTTGGTGGGGTTTTTTGGGTTTTTGTGGTTTTGTTGTTGTTTTGTTTGGTTTGGTTTTTTTTAATTTGGGGACTTTTTACCTTTTTTCCTACATTTCCAGATTTTCAAGGTGCTGCAAACTTGTGGATGATGATGAAGAATTGTGGTTTTATTTATGCAGCTAAACTGGCAACTCTCTCGGACTAATTTGTTACTCTGAAATTGAGAGCTTGAGCTGGGTAGAGCTGCAGTGTGATCCTACAGAGCTCTTTGACTTAAGATATTTGACCAAATTTATGAGATATTACTATGGCAATTCCCCATTTATAATACTTTTATCTGGCTGTTAACTAATGTCTCATTTTCAGTAATTCAATCTAAATTTTATTGGCAAGAATTACAATGCAGTTGCTAGATTGGGAATAAAGGTAATTACATTCTGTTACAGTATAGTTCTGATTGTCTTATATATTTTCCTTTTCTTAGTACAGTATATTTTGACTCCTTTCAGCATCTCCTGTTTTATTGCTGTTTTGCCTCACATTTTTTTATTTCATGTATTTGTTATACTCAACAATTTAGTTGTGTGTCTGTAGTGTTGCCACTGGTTCCCATATTTACTTTTTTATCCCTTGATATATCAGTATACTTACTTTCCTGGAAGGATTTCAGCTTCACTCCTTAGTATATCACAGAAAATCACTGTGAAAGAATGACATTTTGGTGAAACTTATCCAATCTATACATACCAAGTAGAATAACAAGAATTCACCAGCCACTCTGTTCCCTTTAGCTTCAAAACCAGTTCACTTTGCTTTTCTTAAATATTCTCAGCTTGCATGCACAAGCTGTTGAATGATGGAATCTAGAGCACAGATCAGTTTCCCACTGTCATTGATCACAGATTTCTGTTTCAGGTCGATTAAAAATCTTCTAACAGCCACTATGTAAACACAGAGCTAGAATGAGGACAATAAATGGGATCTCTAATTGCATCTGACACTGGTCATTGCAGACCAGAGTCTAGAGAAAAGGGTTCTTGAACAATTCTCTCTCCAGAGGCTGAGCTGCACTGATCCCTTACTGATCTCTGATTATTCCAGCAGCTCAGTTGGTGTTTCAGCAATTGTGAGGCCAACAAGCTGCATTGGTTCCATAAACAATCCAAACCAAGGAAGAAACACCAAATATATCCTTGGAAAGAGAGATAAATAATGAACAACTCTATTATGGGTAAACAAGTATGGATCTTCTTCCTTTTTAAGTTTGGCAGCAGAGCCCATATGAATAGATTATAAACTCCAGATGAAATATAATTACTTGACATTAAGAATTAATTTTTCTTTCTGAAAAGATAGTAAGCTCCATGATGCTTAATGGAATTCAGGTAATGTAAGTTTGGGTTCTGTCACAGCCTTAAAATGTTGCTACCTCTGTTCACATTCTTCCTTTCCTGCATTGCTGACCTGACTTTCCTCAAAAAAAAAAAAAGCCCCCCTTTTTTGGAAATACCTGTGGGTTTTAATTTAGCCACAGAGCTGAAAGTTGGAAGAAAAAAATTGTTCTGTCTCAAAATTCACAATGCTTTGTATTTTTAGGAGAACTAGAAATTTAACAGGAGAGTTTCTATCTATTTGAGGGTGACTAAGCCAATTTATCCAAAAAACAGCTACTGAAATTTGAAATTATAAGAATTTAAATTATATATTTCAAAATATTACTAGTCATAATACTGACAAAAGGAGTTTTAATGCTTTTTATTTTAGCTTTCTTACTCATGTCAAATAGAAATAGCAAGGTGCTTTAGATTCCCCAAAACTTTCTCCCTCCATATTAAGAAACCCCAATTAAAAAAAAAAAATCCCATTTTTTAAAAAAATCACTTTTTTTTCCCCCCACATTTTTTACTGTTATCTATTAACCCACCTTATATGGTTCACTGGTAGGTTACAAGTAACTGAGGTTTGTGTGGTTGGGAACTTTGGCAAGTGAGATTGAGCTTGCTGGGTGTTCTTTCTCTTTTTTTTTTGTTTTCAGTTAAGCATTTTTAATGGTTTATCCAAATGTAGTGCTCAGAACAGTAATGGCTCATCAGTTTATGCTGGAAAATTGAAATTAGTTGTTTCAGTATCTGTGTGTACCTCTGGTAGGGCACTCACAGGCTGACCTATGAAAACTTTTTCTTCTTTCCCTGACCTTTTCCAAACAGATGATCTTGGCACACACATAAATAGCAAACTGTGCAGATGGGCTTGGTTTTTCTTGAATAGACAGAGAGCAACAAGTCCAGTGAGTGGTACCTTGAATTTTGATTTGAAACTGAATCCTCAGGAGTGGGAAGGTTATTTGACTGCTTCAAACCCACTGAAATGCCAGCCTCCTCAAGAAGACTAATTTGATGGAGGAAAAAAAATCAAGAGTCTGCTATTATAGCTTGAAGAGTGAACTGAGACAGGCTTTTTCATCTGGAGCTGGCCAGGTTTGAATTTCTCTGCTTGAAAATGCTGAATTAGCCCATCTGTTCACATTTAATTTTCCCTTTCTGCTGGGACTTGGGTTGGTCTTCTTGTGTGTCACTCAGGCACGTTTCCAAAGTGCCTACATGTAAACTATTCATTGCTTTCTCCTGAAACAGTAAAAATGATGCCTGCTCTCCTTAGCTAACAAAAGCCTCCCAGGATACTCTGTAGAACAGGGAACATCTGTCCCTGGAATGTGTGCAGGCTTCATCTGTGCAGTGCCTTTAGTGGTGTTAAATGATTTTTTTTTTTTTCTTTCTCAAAGAATTTACTGTAAACTCTTTGCTGGGCAGTGTTGTTACCTCAGGTTTTTTAGTTACACTGAAAATATTCTCACTTTGTGTAATATTTCCTTTAAATGAAGAGCAATAAGGATAATCAACTGGAACTTGTGTGCA
>VWYP01017676.1:737097-833944 GCA_013400435.1 Pycnonotus jocosus | reverse complement strand
CGCCGTGTCCTGCCTGGTGCTCTGCGTCTCTCTGCTCCTGCCGCGCACCTTCCTGCCCCGGGCCGGCGGCAGGAAGGAGCCCGGCGCCGCGCCGCCCGAGGGTAAGAGGCCGCTCCTCACCGCCGCTCCCCGCTTGTCCCTCCCGCCCCGGGACGCCGCGGTCCCGCTGGGGGTGAGCCCGGGGCGGGCTGTGCGGGCTCCGTGAGGGGCCGGGGGCTCCGCCGCCCGGTATGGAAACGTAGCGTAGCTTCCCTTGGCGCGTCTCCCCTGTGCCCATCCCTTAGCGACGTGTGGAGTGCCGGAGGATTCATTCGTGGTTACCGCTGTGATCCACTTTCTTCTTATTTTTTAAAAATAATTTTAAAATTTTAAAATATCATTTTATTTATGTGCGGGGTGTTAAAGCTTCCTGAAGAGTTACATATTCATTCCACTTTTTTCATTTTTTTTGGTTTTTTCATTGCAGTACATCCTTTCACTATTTTATTATTTTGTGTATGGAATGCTTTTTTTGTTGCATATGAAATAAAAATTCATTTGAATCGTCTTCATTGTCCAGTTTCCTATGCCAGCGTTTTAAACTTTTGTTTCCATGCACCAGATTCTTACCATGCTGTGGCCATGTGGTGGCTTATTTTAAGTTCATGTCCTGTTCGTGCAGCCCCCCAAGCTGTGTCCTTCGTGCCTGCCCTCCCACTCTGCATGTTCTCTCTTTAAGTTCTCAAGGAAAGGGTTCATACAAGCATCTCCCATCCTTTTTAGGCCCATTGCCTTTTACTGTAGAGGTTATTTTTGCCCAAGGCACTTGAAAGAGTAGCTGGTATCATAACCCCTAGTCTTGGCAGAGAGGCAGTTTGCCCAGGCCTGTCCACAAGCCGGAGGTGAGGCTGGTGGAAGCACAGAGAACTTACAAGTTATTCAGGATGCTGACCCACAGGGATTCATTCCGTGAGTGTGTCTTGTGCATCCTTCCAACAGCCTGGTTCTTCCATGTCTGCACTCTTCAGTGATACGGATTTAATTTAGTATTTCATTTCAGGGTTTTCTAAGGACCTTAAGGCTGAAGTTACTGCTAAAACTGTTACGTTGAAGCCAAAGACAGGATTTCCGTGCCACAACAGCCCTTTCACAGTTACCATGTGTGTTTCTGTTCTTTAAGAACTTGAAAATAGGTTGGTCAGCACTGTAGATAGTTTCCATTGCAGGATCTCCTCACACTGAAAACCCATAAAGGCCCAGCAGCCAGCACAGGTGAGGACTGTGGAGTCACCTGCCTGAAGCAGGGATGGGAGCAGATGCTCTGGGAGGTTGGCACCTGCCTCCCCATTAACTTCTGCCCCTGCACAGCTCCTGACTGATCCCATGGTAGTACCAGATGATGGAATTTGACACCCATTTTCCCACAGCAGTGTAGTCTTAAGCAGTTGTCAGTTAATGTTGTGGTGCTCTTTCCTTTGGCTGCAGGTTGATCTGACAGAAAAACTAGCTTTAAAAGCCCAACAACAAACACATCCTCCAAGTATTTTCAGTGCCATCTGTCGAATGAATGGTGTTTGTACCTATTCTAGTGCAGCTGGCTCTGAGCAGTGCTATGGTGGGATGGCTTAATCACAGCTACAGTTAAATGCTTAGAGTAGGTAACATAAATATTCTTTACATCCTCAATATTGTAAATATTTCCCATCATTCCTGCAGAGATCACAGGACAGCATGGCTCCATGTGTGCCTGATGCAGCACAGGCCCCCATTGCTCCCCTGTTGCACCCCAGCACTTGTCTTTGGCTGAGGATGTAATAACTCACCTCAGCTGGTCAGTTTCAGATGAGAGTTTATAGTCCGTATTTTCAATTTGATAGCAAGGATTTCATTACACCTGCTCTGTAGACCAAACTGTATTTCACCTGAAGTTATTTTTTTATTGGAAGAATAAATCTTGATTGAATCGCTCGATTCATATCTCTGTCATTAGTTGTCCTCTTCACTGCACTGATAACTGCAGTTACCTGGCAGGAGTTTCAGGGGCTTGAGATAATCATGTCATTCTTGAAGTTAATAAAGTGCTTATGGTAGTCTTGGGGGCAAAATGTCTCTGAATAAAACATGCTTAAAGTTTAGTACTGTTAGAACTCAGTGTTACCAGAAGGCTTTTTATCAAAACAGGCTTTAGGCATAGGAATGGAACTTTCTCTAATAAAGTCATTTTCAGAGGTCTCTTTTAGGAAAATGGTGAGCACAGAACTACAGAAGTTAATATTATCTTCCAGACAGGAATGTTGTTCTTTTTCACAGTAATAATTTCATGTGTATGACAAAGCTTAGTTAAAGAACTTACTGTGTTTGTATCACATTCCTAGTTGACTACATAGACAGGCATTAGAATGTTTATTTTTTTTTAAAAAAGGAGCAAAAAGGGGACCTATTAGCAGCTTTTAAAGTACATTTTAAGTCTAGTGTTCATAAATATATACCATGCATTTTGTAAGCTACTCTCTAAGTTGGTAGTTTCAGATAAACCTTACAGCTCATGACAGCAGCAGACTGCTTTCTTACAAACAATCAAGTGGCATCAGCTTTACAAAAAAAAAAAAAAAGACAGTTCAAGTAACCCCTCTGCTCAACTTGCATTTGTGCAATGCGCACATCAGTTGCCTGCTGGCGTCCTGAGGAAAATGATGTGCCAGAGAGACATATTACCTAGACTAAGAGTTGCTGAATAGTACAGTAACGTAAGTCTAAATAACTTTATAAATAGTTGAGTTGGACTCAGTAGCAATTCCTAAAACCCATTAAGTAGAACACGTAACAGCTTTCATGGGAAAAAGATGCTTAAATCATAATCTGGTTGGTTATCGTATTCATTGTGTTGTAAATACAGTTTTTAAGATTTGCTTCTTTTCAGTTGAGTATTAATATTGTTACAAGATTAAGAACCCCCCAGTCATTCTCATGTGAAAACGCCATTAAGAACTTCATCTACATTTAGAAATGACAGCCTTTTAAACAACACAAATGTTTGCTGGGGCATAATTTCATTTTTGGATTTCAAGCTATTGAAGGGACTGGGTTAAACAAAACATGCTCTGCTTGCCCTGTAGCTGGTTTGCAAAATTGATTTGAAGTATAAAAACTGACAAAATTATTAAATGTGCAGGATAAAACCTAGGTAAAAAATTGCAAAGTCGAGTAGGGTGTGGTCGGTGGGAGTTAGCACACACTGCAGCCTGCATGATGGCAGCCCTCGGGCTGTCACAGGGGAGTTGAGAAATATTTCAAAAGCAGAGCAGCACTTTGGCACCCTCCAAAGCTAACGGGAGTTAGTGCTCTTCCCACAGCACTCCCACAACCAGAAAATGCCCTGTTGAAGTACACACCGTACCCACTGGCAGCTGGGTAGGGCAGCAAACAAGGACCTAACACATGCCCTTCTGTGCCTCTCAAGTGTCATTTGATTTTCTTGATGGAGAGTATGTTATTGTCTCCATTTGAAAGGGGTTTATTTCACCCTGGAAGTGTGGAATCTTGTTCAAGACACAGTCCCCTCAAATTGTTACATTTTCCATTTATATACTGTGCATTTAAGAGCTTTGTGCATATGTTGCTTTCAGGTTGCCTGTGCCCTCAATTTCCTGTGTAATTTGCATGGGTTCTTCACAATAAAAAAAATATGGCAGATAGTATTCTTTATTAAGGAAATAATAATATGTGTAAATTCAACAGGGTAGATTTAGAAATAGGAGTCATGAAATTCCCCTTTAAAATTATCTTGATAATGAAATGTCTAGTGTCGGTCCTCTTGGCCTGATTATATTGAATTGAATATTTTAAAGCACAAACGAGGTCTTGTGGATAATTTAAAAAACTACTCACTTTAAATACAGTTTCACCTTTGTCAGTTATTTTCTTCTTTCTTAATATCTTTTTAATAAATAATACTTGCATAAGACATTTTATAAATGTTTACCTACCCTGCTGCTTCATCCCCACCTTAGTGATGCTGCTCTCTGCACGACATCACACTCGTTTCCACAGTGACCTACTGCTACAGGGCATTGTTGCTGGAGCGGGGGGACTTTCTTGTAAATAAGATGCTATGCTTTCCATCACAGACTTTGAATAATTCACTAAAATTTAAGTGCATGATAACAGCTTCCTTGAAATCAGACTAATCTGAGAGTGGGTTTGGTCAGTGGTACTGTACCCTGGCAGTTACACTAAAGAACTCATGGAATGCATGCTATCATCTACAAGAAAAATGTGTTTTTAATAGTGGAACTTCATGAATTATTGATATCACTTCCTAGTAAGTGTTTACTGCAATTTTCTGTGCTCAGGAATTTAGCTGCCTATGATGGTGTTTCCTAGCAAGACCAAATGTTAATTAAATTTTTCTCTTGTGTCTCATAAAAGTATTTGCAGCTGTGTACTCACAGAAGTCAAGTCAGTTATTTGCAGTGCTGCTTCAAACCTGCATTTCATTTCTTTCTGCAAGCACAGGCAGCCTGTCCCAGCACCAGGGAGCAGCATCCAGGCCATGTGTGCCAGGGAGGGGCAGTTTTCCAGCTGGGGTCAGGGAGTGAGCTGCAGCCCAGCCTGGCAATCTGCATCTCTGGTGCTTCTATCCAGTGCCTCCCACCACCAGATTCCATGGCAAAGTAGCTGAGAAACTCAGCTCAACACCAGTCGGTGGAGGGGAGTGCAGGTGTACATCCAAGCTGGATATGGAGATGGAAAGCAGGATGCCAACTACACAGAGGAGTAAAATAGTGAATTTCACAGAAAAAAATGTTGAATTGATGGCAGGAAGAAAATAGAATAATGCACGAGCTTAAATTTATTGATGTTCTTGCGGCCTTCAGTTGTGTGAAATCATTTGCAGTACCATTTCAGGCTCTTTGCAGTCTTACTCTGGCATCTGTACTTCCATTTATGCTTGCTCTCCTTTCTTGTGTTAAATTAGCTCTGCCTAGAAAGGTTAGAAACCTCTAAATTTTTTCCCTCTAAAATGCCAAAGATAATATGTCCTGGGCTGTATTCAATCTCCTTTTTCACACTGCTTTATCTTAGACCTTTTTAAGGAGAACAGCTTGAGGTAACATAATTTTTCTTAATCTTTCATTACTCATTTGGTAAAATCAGATAAAATACTATTTCTTATGGCAATAACAAAAAAGCTGTGCTGGGCAAACAATGCAGTTGTGTGTCAGGGTGTTAGGTGGATAATGGTTTGGACATTAATACATTTATACATTAAATGCCTTTGGGCAATATTGAAAGATCAGGCTCACAGTGGAAAACTGATTTGTTGCTGAGGGATCTTGAGGAGAGAAGCAAGTAGGAATCTGGCATTTCATCCCGCTGGAGATGCTGATCTCTTGAGTATTTGGACAAGAATATACCTATTAAAATCCATGTTTTGTTAATTGCTCTGCCAGCTCTTTCTCTGCTTAAAATCAAGAGATTTTAATTGTGTGTTTCTACTCCTAATTGTGTAGGAGTAAAATGCTAGGAGTAAACGGCTTTAAATAAAACCTAACTCCTAGCACTGCACATCACAAGAGACTGAGGACTGAGTTTACAGACTTAGTCCAACAACTTACTTATTCATCAGTGGTGGTGAATTTTCAAGCAGATAAAATAGGTCACTTGCACCTGCTGCAGGTTATGCTACATGTAAAAGGGTGGAAAACAATAGAAGGGAAATGATCATTGTGTGTTTTTTTGCAGGGAAGCTCGGTCGCTTTCCACCGAGGATGCATTCCCACGGCTCTCCTGACAGCCGAGCTGTCCCTCATTTTCCAAGGTCTCACCTTACTGAAGCAGTTGCCAAAGCCAAGGCAGGAGGAGGTGGTAGTGGGAGCACTGGTGGAAGTGGAAGAGGTCTTGTGGGACAGATTATCCCTATATATGGATTTGGCATCTTCTTATATATTCTGTACATTTTATTTAAGGTAAGACCAACATAAATTGAAAAGTCAAGGAAATAACTCAAAAACTTAGGGAAAAAAGTTTATACTCTCATGTCAATACTTTGTTCCATTTCAGCTGTGCTCAGAAAAATGCTTATGCTGGACCTTTGCCTGGTCAACAGATTGCAGTATTCTGTGGATTTTGCTGTTGCAAAGATTGTAGTTAAGAATGCAGGGAAGGATTTCTCTAATCCTGCATTGGCCTCTGACCTCTTACAATTTTTTAAGGATTTTTTTTTCCTCTGGAAGATGTATATGTCTAGAGTTATGTTAGATTAATTTTGAATATACACATAGTATTCTTTTCCCTGTTGTATGTGGCTACACGTTACTGTGTATGTCACATGTTGTTATCTGTTCCAAGAGTCTGATAGGAGTTTTCAGCTGGCAAAATCTTCCAGGCATCTTTCATGATTTTGCTGCTGGGTCTGCTTTTCCGTGGCTGCCTCCTGGCATATTTCAGTTTTCTTTGGTTTTTTCCATTGCCTCTGGGGCTTATCTATTACTATTGTAACTCATAAAAGGGCCATGTTTTTGTCCTCATCAGCTGGCTTCCAAGGGAAGAACTACTCCTGCAGAGCGGAAATGCCCCCCTGCTACACCTGGGAACATGAAGAGGAAAATCAGTGAGTATGTCTCCGAGTTATATCTGTGTAGCTGTTGACTTTGTAATGCTCCAACAAGGTTCTTCACATTCTGGGTGCACTGTAAAGCTGATGTTCCCTCCTGCCCAAAAAAACCACCCCAAACCTATGCCAGAATCCTCTGTGTTGGAATGAGCAAGAGTTAAAAAGAATCACTGCACGGTCACTTTCTAAACTCATTCAGCCCATGAGGCTGTGATAGCAGCCTGATCCCAAGCCCCTCTGGATTGAATGGCTTTTCATGAGGTTTGCTGAATAAACTGCATGGATTTGGTGAAAAGCTGTGTCACTAATGATTAAAAATGGATAATAAGATGTCCAGCTGTAATTATTGTATAATCCCTAATAGTCTAGTAAAAGCATAGAAAGATACCATGAAAGCTAGTTTAATTTTTTTGAATTGGTGAATTCTTAGCCATTGTCAGGCACTTCCCTAATTTGTCCCTTTTTTGCAATGCAGCGTTTTCATGCATGCAACAAAGAAAGCAAATAGTATTCTGAAACACTAATTTGATTTTACCTAAACAGTGGTGAGATAGATTCAAGTATTTGTAGGCACTTAGATAAATTAATAAGCTTACTATTGAGGATTGGAAGAGTAGTTACCATTACAGCATTTAAATGTGTTGTGTTTAGCTGGCTAAACTGTAATAGGAAAGAAAAGTCCTTAGGGCTTAATAGGAAGTGGTAACAGGAACGTAATTCTCTTAACACAGCTGTAATTTTCTTGACATTTATGCACATATTAGGAATACCTAATGTACTCAGTGCTGTAGATTGTGTCTCCAGTGCAACTCATACAGCATTGTGCCTGGCAATTTTGGGCAATATAATAGCAATTGTATTTTTTTTTTCTCTGATGCTTGGTGAGAGAAAGTAACTTTGCAGTAAGTTAACTTTGCCATCATTATATCCCAAAGAACTAATGGTGAAAATTATTCTGCCTTTTTCTAGAGGTCTTAATTTATATTCCTAAAGTGTTCATGGCAAGCTGTAGCAGAGCAGGGGTCAGGTCACTGGATTAGGAACCTGAAGACTGAGTCACCACTTACATAGTGACTTGGAGGAAATAACATCCTTTCTCTTTGCCAATTCCCCTTCCTCTTTTTTTAAAAAGTCTCAGACATGCAAAATAATTACGTCAGTGTTGCATTAAGTAATGACAATCTGTGCAGAATAGAGATCTTTCTAAAAGCAGGATGTTTGTTGATGGATTTCTCTGTTCCTGCTATGTTGAAGTTCCATTGTGCATTTGTGCTGTTTAAATGGGTGTAATATTGGTAATATTCTTCACATTCTTAGGCCAGGAAAAGTAGGTAGAACTCTCTAAGCTGAATCTTTTAGTTTCCTCACAGCCAGTTTGGTTTGGTACAGCACTTGCTACCTGTGATAATGGGACAGGAATACATTTTTAAGGCTTCTACTGACAGATCTTGAGAATTTTTTTGTTTTGTTTTACAGCTGACTATGAACTCACTCAACTCCAGGAAAGACTGAGAGAGACAGAAGAAGCAATGGAAAAATTAATCAACAGAGTAGGACCTATGAATGACAGGTGTGTTTCAATTTAGAGTATTTTAAGGAGAGGTTCTACTCTGATTAGAAATTAAATTTTCTTGCATTATCCATATTAAAATAGCATTTTTATAGCTACTTCAAATTATAGAAGTTTGATTTTACACATCCCAATCCTTGTTCTGCAGTTTTTCTTTCAGTAGCAATATATAAAATAACTAACTTTTTTCAACTTCATTTTCCTTAGCCAGAAAAGCAATTATCCCTATCTCCCCCCTTTGTACAGTGTGTTGTTTGGAAGAAAATGACAAGTATATGTAAACAGAAGATAAACATTTAAAGTGCATAAAACAGCCTGTTTTATGCGACCAAAATAATATCCTGAATTATTATTTTCCAGTTCTATGGACTATTTTCCTAAATTGAAATGCTGTTATAATCCATGTAAATTCCTGTTAGAATAACCATAACATTTTTCTTTAAGGCAGAAATGTGTAATAATCTGATTATATAACTTAGTTCTAGTCTAAATTTGCTTCTAAATATAAGACAAAGGGTTGTAAAATCAGCATTCCAAATTTTATGTTTATTAATGTTTCCTACAAATCTGATATCACCAGTCTACGTTACAAAGAAACACTGGAAACAAGTCTATGTTTTTCATAAGGAGTAAAGAACAGATGAATAGGACACTGCATAACTGCAGTGGGAAAACTGGAATACCTTAACTATGAAGGCAAAAAATGAGAGTTGCTCTGGTTGTGTATCATGTTAACTTTGTCTGGATCAGGCAAGGCCTGTTTTAACCAGTCCTGTAGGAATTCTGTGCTGAATATGTGTCATCAGATATTGTTCTCACTGTGCTCTGGGAAAAATGTTATAGTTTGGGTTTTGCTCCCTGTATGGCCCACCAGTTGTGATGGTTTTGGTTCGCTTAATTTTGTTTACCAAATGTGAGATAGATTTTTGGGAGAAAAAGGCAAAACAGGCCCAGTTTAAAGGTAAACAGTTTATTAACACACACACTAAAGGAAAGGAAAGAAAAAAAAAACCCAGATGAAAACCTTCAAAACCCCTCCCTTCTTCTTTACAAACTGTTCAGTTTCTACAAACAATGTAACGAGGCAAAACCTCAGAACTCCAGGTCAGTACCACTTGTAAAATAGTCATTCATTCAGTCTTTGAGAGAGAGAAATCTCTCCTGTTATTTTGGTAACTTTTCACATGAGAAACAGTCTGCTTGTGGCTCTAATTCACGCAATAGCAGCCCGCCCAGGAGATTCTGCAATTGTGGAACCTCCCATACCCACGCAGCCTTTCCATGACCACGCATATGGGTCGTAGCCTCACAGATTGGGGTGGCACCTTAAAAAACAAACATAAAGAACTTCGAAGGCAAAGAATCCCTTATCTCAGAGAACAGAGAGGCCTCCTCACTTCTTCACTTGCAGAAAGCTTCTTCTCATCTCTCTCTTTTCAAGCCTCTCATGGGATCACCAAATCACAACTTCTAGTTCAATATTCACACAAAATCACAGATATCGCAGATACATTTGCTTTAAAATCCAGAAATCATCTCCCGAATGTGTACTGTCCATGATTTAAAGGAATACTTTGGCATGTTCATATCACAGTTTGTTACTAAAAACTTCCATATTTCAGCCTAAAACTCAGCCAACTTGTCATCTCTCCCACTTAAAAAGTCACTCTTCATTTACTGACTTAGGTATCTTCATATTGTCCCTTTACATATCTCTAATTTGGCTTTTTCTCTTATCTCAGAAAAGGTTAAGAAAAGTCTCGCTCTGTGTCAAGAACAGCTAAAGCTTGCCCGGGCCTGCGGTGGCAGCGTGGTCTCTGCCGACAGCGGGAGCTGCAAAACTCCCCAAGCCATGGTGCAAGGTTCACCACCAGCAGCCAGCATCTCAGGCGTTAAGCAGGCTGATGGGCGCCTTTCCCTTACCACCCCTCGGTCTCAGTCTCGGGTGGCTCAACTCGAGGGTGCCCCCAGGGGCCCGGCGGGGGAAGGTGGGGGGGAATCCCATCCTACTCCCGGGTCAGGAGTGCCGGCAGCCGGTGCCGGGGCCCAGCCAAGCCACTGCCCGGCCCAGCTCCGCCATGGCCCCAGCCATGCGGCCAGCACTGCCGAACGGCAGCCGTGCCCCTCTCCCCCGCCAGCAGCAGGGGAGGAAAAGGGGGCTCCGCCGGCCGGGCCGCCCCACCTCGTGGATAGCGGCTCCAGAGGCCTGGCTGGACCCAGAGCGGCCACCCCATGAGGTCACCTATTGCTGGCTGGAAAAGGAAGAGAACCTCGAGCCCAAGCTGAGATTTTTATATGGGTATTGCCAAAAGTCGCATCCTGTTTCCTGAGTGGTCAAACTACATGCCAATTAGAAAAGCTGACCCCTGATAGGTCCTAAAGTCCTGGCAGGGAAAAACGATATTGCTCTCCAACTAAAAACCAAACTGTGGCTATGTCAACCCACAATAACAATCACATTTTGTTAGTTTATGCCTGAAACGACTTCTCTTTGAGTGCACTTTTGCCCACTTTGTGCTGTGCCCTGTACCATCTCAGGCAGACAAGGTGCCCAGCTTGCCAGGTCCAGTGGGAGAGCCCCATAACTGCTCTGGTTTTGTTAGTAAAACAGAAGGATCCTTTTTTGACTGCTACTCATCTCTGCTCTGGAGAGCTGACATAATGCTCTACATGGATCTCTAAGCAGACAGAAATAGGCTTATGAGCTGCCCAGATATTGTACTGATTCTCAGGATGGAATATTTTTTTTACTGAGAAAATCGGTTTAGGGTCTGATCCAGTATTTGTTCTACTCTGTGTTATTGGCCCAAAGCCTCTATTTAGTAGAACTTCCTTTCTTTGTTCAACCAGGCTATTTATATAGATGAGTCTAAAGGTCTCGGGGGAAATGAGAATCTGAATCTAATGAAGAATTTTGTATGTTGCCTCTTTGAAGAGGAGGGGAAAGGCACCTCCTGATGGAGCAAATAGCTGTTTTCAAACACTTTGAAGCTTTCTTAATCTACTCATTAATTTCACTAATGCTGGATAGATCTATTAAAATAAAAGTTATGGTTAGAAACTGTAGTTAGAGTACTGAACTATGCTTATTCAATCTGGATATTGATAAAGTTAAATAAAAAGGAAAGAGTAAGAAAGTAAAAATTACTTGAGCTTTATGTATTGATCTGCAGTTAAACAGAAACCCTTACACAGAAAAGTCAGAGACAAAACTAACTGGTATCAAGTTTCAACTTAGACCCCAGGTGAGACCATGGCCCTTTACACCAGGTATGGCAAAGCAGCAGCCAGCCTGTGTTGTAGAAAGCAGCAACCAGAAACTTGGATTTGCCCTTTTTTTTTTCTTTTTAAATGAAGTTTGAAGACCAACTGAGGAGACCTCCTTCCAAACCAGCATACCAGTTGGAATTGCTACACCATTACATAGAGAAACAACCTTCCAGAAATGCAAAAGTATCAAGAAGTACAAGTACAGGTACTTTTAATAAGGCCTAGCATGTTGTAGGAAGAATGAGAAGCAAGGCAAAGAAAGCAAGAGGAAGAAAGAACTGCCTGACCAGGTCCTCAATAATGCAACCAAAATTTTCTATTTCTGGTGGTTAGGTAAGAGGTAGAAATAATTCAGATCAGCCACCTGTTTTTGAAGTCGTGTTTACCTGGTTGTCAACTGGAAAAAACTTCCTTTTTTATCCTAAACTGAGCAAAGATGATATGGAAGAGTGAGAGGCTCTGTGGGGTGCCATTTTTTGGGATGTAGCTGCATTTTGATAGTGATTACTTTAAGATCACAAAGCTAAAAAAATACCAGTTAACATGTCTAAGATGCCATTTTAGATTATTTAGATTATTTTCCCTGCGATCATAATGGCTTTTCAGGAAATGTTCTAATCTCAGAGTAAGAATAAGAAACCTTTACTTCACCTATTAGTGAGCTCTTTGGGACTCTACAAAGTGTAAGTATTGCCATTATGAAAAATAATTCTTGTGTTGGAGCTACAGAGAGCAGAAATAATGACCTTTTCTTCCACTGTAAACCTCCTGCATCTGTTATCCTCTTAGTATTCCTAAGTGCATTATATCCTGGTAAATCTCCCATGTGCAGGCAGCCAGATGTCTTATACACTGCCAGCAACCTACAGTAAGTCTTCCCAGAGGCCTTAAATGAAGTAAAAATAACACGTGGGCTTTCGTTTCTTCCTCTCTGCAGGGAAATTTGCCTTTTAAGCAAGGTATTTGGAGGAGGAGTACTCTGAAATATTGTGAGCCCTTGTGTTGCAATAAGACAGTGGTGTTTTCTAATGAGAGTATCCCACATATTAGGAATTTTCCTGTATGAAATGCCACAGTGATGCAGCTGCATTGATTGATCCTGTTATCTGAGCAAGCTTATCTGCCCAATGTGCTAAAGAGATAGGCCTCTCTGTCTTCAAGTGATACATATTGAAATTGGGTACAGTTTTGTCTGTAAAAGTAGGATTAGTTCAGCAATTCTGTCACAGTTTTGGTCAAAGGCTGATGAAGCCATTCCTTTTTGTGGACCTCTTAATTCACATCTCAGATTCCACATCTGCATAAGCCAGGCTTTTGGGAAGATGCTGTCTCACAGCTTCAGCTGTTTGTGGAATAGATTGCCACCACAGCTTGGGGGTGCAACCTATGAATAGTGTTGGGATATCAACTTTTCAAACTCTGGGGCAAGGTGCTCCTTGGAAGAAATGCAGGAAAGTGATGTTTTCCCTTGTGATCTCAGTGAAGCAGTTTAATCTAGGTAGGTCCTAATCAAACCAGCTCCTGAGCTATGTTCACTTACAGACACCCTGTGCTTACAGCTGTGCACGAAATCAGCAGGATCAGCACTTCCACCACCATCACACCAACCAGGAGTAGGATGCTAATCTTACTTTAAACCAGTGTGACTTTGCTGCCTTTAGTGGAGTAGCCATAGTGTCACCATCATTCCCATTTAGGCAGAGTGGCACAAAGTACCTCTTGGAGTGCTACTCCAGTCCCAGCAGTTGGTAAGAGGAAAACCTGAAGAAGGACATTGCAAGTTTATTAGAATTCTGATAACTGAAATGAGGTTTACATAGATATTAACCACCTAAAGCCAAAATCTCCTTCCAGCTCCTCTCTCTCCATCTCTTCTCTACGATTCACTGAGCAGCCTACTCAATGAATCTACTCTTGGAGATTATCTATCTGCTCTCCAGACCAGAGATCACCAGAGATCATCTGTCTGACCTCACATACCACCTACAGTTCAGCATTCTGTGCATGCCAAGGGCCAGCCTTTCAAGTGACTGGAGGCAACAGCTCCTGACTGAAACACAGATCCGAAAGAGTGTCAGAAGAGTGGCTTGAACTGGCATTATTGCTCAAGAATGACTTAAACCTCAGGATATCATAATTTTAAACTCAAGATGAAACAAGCACCATTGGTCAGAACCATGTACACCCATAATGGCAGCCAGTGTCTTTCTCATTCTGGCCTACTGAGTTAGCAGAATGCAGAGCACCCCCCTCAAAATACTACCTTTTTGGCCATAAGATTTTTAAAAGCCTTTTTTCTTTTCAGAGAAAATAATATGTAATGACTACATGATCTTATCTGTTGGAAGCATTTTTGTTACAGCAGTAGTTATATCACCTAAGCAGTAATAATCCAGTAGTGTAGAACCAGTTAAAAGTTTGCTTTCAATCTGATAAAAACCTCAGTCCTCTCCCTCTAATTCTAAAGGGCAAGTTACAGTTAAATGTAACACCTTCTTTCCATTCTTAAATCTTCCTTTCTTTTTCCTCCCCCACCTCCCCACCAGGCTGCTTTGTTGACTGTCTATAATGACAGGATGGTCTGCCCAACTTGCAAATTTAATGGTCATAATTAGATTTTAGAGCCTTGAGACTAATGACTGTGAGAAATTTTGATCAACCTCACAAACTACACATGTAGCACAGAATCATAGATTCATTTCCTTATAATACTTCAAACAAGGCACTGCATCCTAATTCTTACCTAACACACTTTTAAAGGCAAGAAATTTCTGTAGTGTCTTTTGTACCATAACTTTTTTTGTGTGTGTCACTTTCATCTTGCTCTCACATCGGCTTTATCTGCCTCCCTTCACCTGTTTAAATTGCAGGCTTTTTGGCTAAAGGGATAAACTATACCCAGCTGAAGTGCAGAGCACACACTCCCCAGTAGGTTTCTCCAGACTGTGCTGCTGGCGTCGACCAAACAGTTGGGTTCAAACTCTTCTCATAGCTTGTAATAACAGTGGACTAAATTCTGGTGTCTAATATTTTCTAGCAGGACTCAAAATGTTACAACAGACCAGGAAAAAATATTACTTCAACAACTCCGAGAAATTACTAGAGTTATGAAAGAAGGAAAATTCATAGATGACATCTCTCCTGAGAAGGAAGCCGAAGAAGCTCCTTACATGGCAGATTGGGAAGGTAAGTGAGAGCCTTTCTTACCATTACCCTTAAAAGAAAAATTGGATAAAGATTACTCACAGTTCCAGATTCTTTCAAAGTTTTGGTTAACTTTATCCTTCCTTTTCCAGAAGCCAGTGTTCAAAACTTTGCAAGAGGTTGCTTGGCTTTTTTGTTTTCCCCAACCATAACAGAGAAAATAGACTTTGAGGTATTCAACATTTCTTTTAGTGTAAGCACTACACTATCTGCTACCCAAAGTGGCATATGAATATTCACATATGCTCCATCTGCTGCTGGGGCTTGGCTGCTCTGGGTTTATATCCTTCCCTTTCTGTGCTGGGCTGGATTTCATGACAATCATAAAACCCTTGGAAATCAGAATCAGTATGTTTTAGGTATCTTAGAGTTTTTACTTTTGATTAGTCACTCTTTGTTAGCTCCAGTGTTGTAAAAGTCAACTCCAGGAAGTCTTTTAAAAGCTATTTATTTTAATGTTCTTTCCATTCCATGGTGTTTACCTGATATGTAAATGTGTTTTCAAGATACCTTAGTTGAGCTATTCTGTATCATAATTTTAAATGCAGACTTAATTTCTTGCTTTTTAAAAAGCTTTCAAAAATTATCCAAAACATAAAGTATAAACAGTGGCCTTGAGCTCTGTTCACAGTCAAGTTTATGATGTTATTTCTAAAATGAAATGCACAAAGTCATTAATGTATGTTTTTTCAACTGTCTCAGTAATGCTGTTTATAGCAAGTGTTCAAACCACGTATCAGTCAATCTGTAGGCAGAAAAAAAAAGAAGGATCCATTTAAAGACCTAAGACACACCATTTTAGCCCCCATAGCTTCCAGCAAAGCTCAGCTTTCACTCGTGAAAGTCAGGATTAATATCCTGGCTCCCTAAAAGTAAGTGAATTTTTTTCATCATCTCCCAAGAAGACATGCTTTGCACATTCTTGCCATGGATTTAATCCTGTGATGTGTACATGGCATTAAAGAGCTGACACTTCCACTGGCAGTAAAAAAAAAACAACTGTCCTGGCCAACTTGCATCCCCCACTGAGGTCAGGACTACTTTTAAATGCTGGTAATACTCCAAGCTGCATATCCCTTTATTCCTAAGGTTATCCAGAAGAGACCTATCCTGTCTATGATAACTCCGATTGCTTCAAGCGCAAACAGGACACAATCCTTGTAGATTACCCTGACCTGAGCCAGCCGTCTCCAGAAGAGCTGGCAGAAAGAATGGAGGGCATGGAAGATGAGGAGTATCCTTATGATGAAACCCTGCTAAGTGATCTCACCACGGGAATGAGTGGTGAGGATTTAATGCAGAAAAAGGATGATGTAACTCTCCTCAGGGAGGAGAAGAGTGACCTTCCTGCCAGCCAGAGCACTGGGGAGTGCTGCTGTTGCTGTGATGATGATCCTGCTGTCATAGCAGAGAATGCTGGATTCCACTCTGAGACCTGCAGTGAAGTAGAAGAGACAAGCCAAGAGGACCTGTCTGTGGAGTCAGAAAATGAAAATGCAGCACTGGAAAAACAAAAAGTCAGGGATTCAGAGGAGACAGGCACACTGAGAAAGCGCAACACCAAAGTACTCGGTTGATAGGGACAACAGCGGATGCTATCTGGATGGTAAAGGTAGAGGTCATAAACTGTTGTCCACGTGGGTTTTCTTCCTCCCAGTGAGGACTTCCCTGTGTCCATTTCCTTGTACCTATTGCATTCTCGTGGTACCAAAATTATCTGCCTGAACTGGAAGCCAGTGCTCTCTTTCATGCACTAGTCGTGGGTTATCACGATGCTGCCAACAGTGCTATGTCCTTGATTTTTGAAGCCTTGTATTTTGGAGCAGATATCTGTGACTCATTCCTTTTCACTTCTGAAGGAGCTGTCCTTCGTTTTGCCCTTTGTCATCCCACAGTTAACCAAATGTCTCTTCTGACTTTTTCAAAAACATCCATGTGCTACCAGTTAGGAGAGTTAATCAAATCCTTATATACACGAGTTTACTGGGATGGTGAAGGACAAAATACGCCTTCTTTTTCTTAGCTCAGTGTTAGCTGGTCAGCAGAGCAGATCATAGTCACACACATGACTCTCTCTTGTCATTGCTCTCTACCCTTGAGAAACTGCTGTCAGTAAAATCCACAAAGCTCCTGTGCTACCCCACAGCCCCTTTCCCAGTTATTCCATGTTGTTGGAACAGTAGCCTAATTCAAGTTGCTTTACTGGTGTGAGCAAGACTGGAGATCTGTGAGTTGTGCTTTAATTTTGCCGTAGGTGTGGTGAAATTCCCAGATGATTGCAGGAAGTGGACCACAATGTGTGAGAGTACTAAAAATATCCCCAGAGATTAAAACCAACAAAGGAGTGTTAAGGTTTGTCTGTAAACGAGAGAACAGCATGAGGGGGACCCTCAGACTGAAGGTAGCAGGTAGACTTTTCCTTCTTCCTGGACACCTGTGGGGTTTTTATGCTCTTGGAATGTTGTTGCGAGTGTCATGTTGAGGCAACCCAAGTATGGGATGAGGAGGGTGCTGGAGCCAAGGGCTCCTCAGGGGAGCTGGCAGGCAGTCCCTGTGCCCAAGGGACAGCTTTTCTTGTACAAGCAGCATTGCAGGTGGGATGGGCTCCAGGAAAGGGTCCATCAGCTCTCTCATATCCAGGCACTTTTCAGGCCCACCATAACCCGATGTATTGGGCCACATTCATGGCCCAGTCACAGTGGCTGTTTGTGATGTCACCAGTCCCCTGAGTGCTCTGGCACTATAGAAACAGGGCTCTCTGCAGCTGCCCTGCTGTCCACCCAGCTCTGAGGCCCTTGATGAATGTCTGGCAGGAAGAAAAGCCAGAGCAGCGAGGCAGCTCACCTTTGTAAGGGACAGCAGCAGGGCCCCTTCCAGTGATGGCCGAAGAGGAAGGCATGTGCCAGGAGGAGGCCGTGGAAGAGGAGGAAGAGGAGGAACAGAATGCCCCCTGTGCCATGAGTGCCGCTGCCCTCAGTTCCCTAGTCATGGCCATGCAGAGCTTGGCTCTGTGCCAGCACAGAGACATCGGCCTGCCAGGGAGCCACTGGAGCAGTGAGCTGGGTGGCCACCCACCTTCGTGTGGGACAGCACAGAGACACGTCCAGCAGCGTCCAGAGAGGGAGTCGCTTTCCCTGGGCCTGAGAAATGGCAATCGACGGTGCAGGAGAAGGAGGAAGAGGGGAAAGAGGAGAAGGAGGAGCATCAGCCCTTCCACCATGAGAGCCATGGCCGACGTGCGAGGGACATCCAGCACATCATGCCTCCAGGAATTCTGGCGGCTCAAAGTCCGCACCTGCCTGACTGAAAAATAAGCAATAAGGATGAAAATGCTGTCATCCTCCTTATTTGGTACTTTGGCAACAGCATTTGTGCTCCCATGACCCCTTAAGTAGGAGACATTTTTAGAAACTTTCCAGTTCCATGTCCACGTCCTGCTTAACTGGCGCCGCCTTACATCCTGAGGGTTTTTTAGGCTATAACATCAAAAATATGAAACTAGCTTTATTAAAGAGTAAAGTTATCATAATGAAGGCATGGAGCCCCAGGAATTTTTTCTTTGCAAACGTGCTAGGGAATATTTTGGAGTCCCAGCCTCCACATGGGGCCTGTCCTGCTGGCTCACCCATTCCATCTCCTAGTATCAACAATCATTTGTTGATTGCAATGCATTATTTGAGCCCTTCCTTCTCATCCCCTACCCCACCCTTCCTGGAGCTCCTCTGCTCTGAGCCACAGGGCAAGGACATGAATTGACTTGGCTTTCACCAGGCTACTACACTCAGGTGGCAGGAGTTACCCCAAGAGGGCCACTGAGGTTCCTGGGGTCTGGAAGTGGGGTTGCTTTAGTTTGAGGACAACAACAATCCCTGATGGATGAGTGAAGTCAGCCTTGCATAAAGAATATTAGCAGACCAAGCCAAGAATGTAGACAACTGTTTCTTTGGAGAAGCAGCAGATGGCAGTTCAGCCAGGAAGAAGTGCTGGCCTTCACGTGGAGGTCCCTTCTAGCTGCTTCATAGGAAGTTCCTTTCAGTGCTGGGAAAAGCATTTTAAAAAAACCAAACCAATAAACCAAAAAAAATAACAGCAAAATTTCTTTCTTCCTCTCTTTTTTGGGATTTGGTGATTGCCTATGGATTGCTCTGTCTCCTCTTGGTCTCCACAGTCCTGGAAGGGTATTGATGTGCAGGATATAGGCTCAGCCCAGGCCTTGGAGATGGTGAGGAGTTGGGGCCCATGGCACACAAGGGCAGGCTGAGGGAGCTGCCTCTAGTCACGAGGGTGGGGCGCTGGTGGAGCAGGTGGCCCAGTGAGTATGGATGTCCCATCCTTGTTGACATTCAAGGTCAGGTTGGCTGGGGCTTTGATCAATCTGGTCTGATGTCAGCCTCATCCCAGTGTTCAGCCAAGCCCTTATAGCATTCCCCAGTCTTTCGAAGGAAATGGTAGATGTGCTGGAGCCCTGCTGTGGATACAGGCACAGCCCAGTGTGAGGCTGACACTCTTTCCCTGGATTGTCACAGACTGGTGAGTGCTCCCTGGGTGTCACCAGAACTGTGACACTGAGGCAGAAACCCAGGAGTACAGGGCAGACATCTCACTCCATCTACACCCACCATGGCCCTCTGGGACACTCTGCTTTAATGAAATAAATCGGATTCCCTTGGTCTGCACCAGCTCCAAGCCAGCTGCTGGGTAACAGCCAGGGCGGGGTGCCAGCCTGGGACTACCCCCACACAACTGCTCACATCTGGCCCTTCATGCTGGGATGGGGTGTGGGGGGAGTGCTCATGGCAATGGCCCATGGGAACTGCCTGTGCCACATCCAGAGTCACCACCCAGCCCTGTTTCATGCCAACCCCACCAGCCCAGCCCCCAGTGTCTGTATCCCTGAATTGTGGGTCTTGGTCCACCAGCTGCCCTCACCACTACCCACTGCCAGGTGCAATTGTTCCAAACGTACCATTAATCCACCAGGTAGACATCACCACGGGAAAGTGGATTTGTGTTGATCAGGAGCTCCTCGTGATGGCCATCGTTCTCCAGGTGGGAGTTGCCCAATCCTCTTGGCACAACGTTATTGTGTGTTCCTAGAATAATCATGCTGTACCAGACATTTTCTCCCAGGTTTGCAAAACCTCAGTCAAGGGGGTCTCCTTTTCAATGCCAGGTCTATTTCCTATTGTTCCAAGCACTAAGGAGGACTTGAACCTCCCTTTTTCATGTTAAAAAAGGAGCTGAACTCCACTTTCGTGTGCCTTGCAAGGGCTCTAACTTCTTACACCTTAGGAGTTGTTAGGGCTACTTTTAACACCTGTGACAGAGCTAAAGGCTTCCTGTTTCTTTGCAGCAAGGTGTCAGAGCCTCAAGAGCTCATCCCTGAGGTGTCAATGGCCTTGGCAGTCCCTCCCCAGGGATCAGTAAGTTCTCTTGCAATGTAGCCAGCCTTGCCTTGTATAGCTCACCAGAAGCCTTCAAACTGGGATTGCTCCTGTTTGAATAACATTTCCTTTTCACCCTTTGCCTCAGCTTTCCTTTCTCTGAAACAGAAATGTCTATTTAGAGGAGCATTTTAGAAAGGGACCATCAAATATTTGTCTCCAGCTTTCACAACTATTAACTGTTCACTTCTACTAGAGAAGACTTGTAATTTGAAGGAGAGCTTAGCTGATCAAGGTCATGATTCTCAGAGAACTTTGATTAAGTAAGTAAATTAAAATCATAGGTCAGAACCTTAGCAAAGCTGGGAATTTGAGGAAAAAGTCATAGAAGCTCAGGTGGATGCCCATTGTGGAAGCAGTCAGACTCTTTAAAAGCACGTGCTCCTTTTTTTGTGATGTTCCCCACCTGGCAAATTAAATGGCTGTACTTTTTGTTAAAGCTAAAAGAAACAGCACATGTGTTGTTAAAATGAAATATTATGATAAAACTAGATTTTAAAACTCACAAATGGGCTTAGTTCTCCCTGGATATTTGAGAATGGTTACAGATTGTTTCAGGCATTCCATGGGATCAGGAAAAAAAAGCAAAAAGTAAGACCACTGCTGGCCTCAAAAATACTCTAAAGAGCATTAGTTATCAAATGGTATTTGGAAAACAGATAAATATCATAGAAGTTTATGACCTAACTCTTTGTATTAGCAATTAGTGTCCATATCTTGGATTTCTAATTTTCCAGCTAAGAATAAGAAAACTATGCTTACCTTTGAGAACACAGAACAATCTAGTGCAATAATCTTCTATTTAAATAATATTTACTTGCACATTCTAATAAAAAATATAAAATTCTGTGTTTCTAACCTCATGTATCACAAGCACCAGGGAAGAGAAACCATGTAAGAGTTAGAAAATCATCTGTATATCAATGGTTTTATACTGACCATGTATTTCAAAGCAAATGAATCAGACAGACTGAGCACCCCAAACACAGCTAGAAAGGTTGGTCTGGTCAAGTGATTTTTCTCAGCTTTGGAGCTTCATCTGGTTTTTTTTGGGAGGGGTCACAGATTTCTAAAGAGCAAATAGATACCTCTCCATTTTCTCAGTGATCTTCCTGAGATGGCTTAGATAGTGCTCAGAGACCACTCCTCATCTGTGTTGGGATCAAACACCTGCCCAAGGGCAAAATTACCCAAACTATATTGCTCCTGACAGAGGAAATTGCAAAAATACAGTTTAAATGGCACTGGAAACTCCTTATGTTAAGTAACTCCATATCCAGTGGAAGTAATTTATTGAGGTGTTTCCTTGGGTAGGGAAAGACGTTGTTTCAAACAAATTAAATTTAGTATTTCTTCACAGTGTTCTGTATTCACAAACACTAGAGCCTCTATGACACACAGCAGGTAAATAATGTGAGAATACAAAAATCAGTCATTGCACATACTGGTAAATAAACACATTGACTCCAGAATACCAAAGAGTTTCTTTAAAAATTTAATTTGCAAAAGCACATTCATGCAGGTTTATCTAAAACTCTCTAAAGTCTGAACAAAAAGGGAGATGCCTGGCTACTCAAAACAGGCCAAGATAGCCTTGTGTGCAAACAAGCCTGACATGTTACAGCTACGGTGAAAAGACATGTCTGGTTTAATGTTAGTTCTCATGATTATGTCATTTTTTGTCAGATTTGATATATTTGATTCCATTTTTTAAAACCTCATGTGTAAAGAAAATATACACCATAACATATGCAAATTCTACTGTATAACATTGGTTTATTTAAGAAAGGCAAAGAGATGAATCAGAAAATGTTTACTGTGGGAATAAAAAAAATAAAAAAGTTAATTAATCTGCTTTTTCATCTTCTAGGGACAGAAACATTCATGTAGCACATTTTCTACTTCTTCAAGTTTAAGTAAACAAGTCAGAAACAAAGGTTATTTTTCTTTACAGGCAGATATAGTCTCAACATATTCTAAAATGGGTATTTCTACAGCTGCTCCCAAACACTGGATCTTTCAAACTGTCATTAGTTGAAGACAGTGTTGGAAAATACAAAATCAGCTCAGTGGCTACTAGGAACTCTCAGAAATGAACACCTCTAGAGTATGTACTTTCTGAGATACTTCTAGAGGTGCAACAAATTACAAAACATCCTCCACAGACATTTTTTTTGTTTTGTTTCCCTGCTCGTGAGTATAAGAACTTGTTCAAAAAAGAGAAACAGAAGTCCTGGTCTTGTGATCATGGGGTAGAGATTGGCCCACTGCAGGGATCAATCCCACTGAAAAGTCAGCTCAAAGGAAAAGCAGATGGTTCTTTGTAATAGATACTTACATGGACAGTGTGAGAGAGAACAACTTTTTGTAATCTTTTCAACAGAAAAAAGGATCACTTGATCAAAATGATTTTAAAAGAGGTTTCAAATAACTCTTTTAGACATATTTTGCAATGATTAACCCCAAGGCAAATTACTATCATGGTTTATGCTGTTACTGTGAACAGAGGGGAAAGAAGATATCACCAAAGGAGTTTTCTTAAGACTGCATCCATATTTATATGTGTGTGTACACAAATGTTTGCACATCTAAACCTGAAAAATGTTGGGAAAGTCATAAGCTAAACCCATCCTACACTTAATACTGACAATCCTACTGGGCATATATGTATGTCCCCTTTATACTTCACATACAACTGTCAGAGACCTGATTTTCCTGTTGCCGAGCACAAGATTTTAATTTAACATAAACTTACTTCCAATCACCAGAAAAGATGTTTACAATTTTAGGATAATGAAAATTATTAAAGCTTCAATATTTGTCTTTTTCATACATGGTTTTCAGTAAGCCACTGTAAGAGGTTTGTTTCTTGCAGACCTTGTTTCTTAGGCAAACTCCCTGTGTGATTTGCTAGTTGTCGTGCAGGTTCAGTTCTGCCCTATTTTAACCCTTAAATCATGGGCAAGGTTTTGTTCTTCTAAATGCTCTGTGGAGTTGCAGTAATGACATCACTGAATTTAGCAGCACACTTAGTGGAAAAGGTGAGCATTTTTCACCAAGATATTCAAGATCCCCCATTTGAGTGTCAACAAGTCTTCATGGGATGCATGTAGGAGCAAACTTTGGCCTCCCTTCCAAATCCAATTTTCTGAAGCGTTCATGCCAGTAATGCCCAATTTTTGTGATCCAGTTAAGCCCACATTTAAACAAAGACAAGAAGACATGAGGACTCTGGCAGGGACACAGTAGTGTGGCATTATGGAGACACAACAGAACTTAGAAAGAAACATTGGTTACACCAGCAGGCTTGGGATTAGGGCTGACACAGAAATAAATGGGTGAAAAAGACATCATGAAGAAATCTGTACAGAAATCGAGCCGTTCAGATGAGAAACAAATGGTATGGGCAGAGTTCTTACCAATATAACACAACATAAGCAGTGACCATCAGTCTATCACTGAACACTGAAATCCATGACTCACTCTCAGCAGTGCCAAGCAGTGTGCCCATTCTCTGGCAGAAAATCCCCTCCTGCCATTCCCAGCACATCCCACTGCCGGCCTGCATGCTGGACTTCCTCCACATCTGCAAATGGAGCTTGTTTGCACTTTTGTTTGCTTCTCTGCAACTGCACTCCTTGGATTCTGTGCTGCCTTTTTCTGGGCTTACGGCTCAAGATAGTGCAAGTATAAGAAAAAGGTGTTCTCTTCTGCAAGGCAATGTGAACACAAGGAAAGTTCAAGTAACTTAAAGAGCCACGGGTCCCAGTTTTTGCCTTCAGGAGGAGCTCTTTCTTCAGGATTGAGAGCTGTAATTTAATGGCTTTGGTTCAGCATTTTCTCTGCTAAGCTTCCATGCACGTCTCTGCAGCCGTGTCCTCTGACTGGTGACAGACACACAAGGTAAGGGACAGCACACGGGGACAAGCATGCACTGTGACAGAGCAGGGTGACAGTGAGCACGGGAGAGCTGCATTGCTCCGTGATAAACCCGCTGTGTGTGCTTTTCTGACATGGCTTGTATGAATGCTAAGAGGGCTCTCATCCTCCAGATCCAGGCAGACAGAAATGAAGAAGAAAAAGAGAAAGGAAGATTATTTTCTGAGAAACAAGCATACCCTCTGATGGGCACTGTAAAATCAACCTAGTTCTACAGGTATCATTTACATCATGCTCCTAGAGCCAAGCTCTGCTATGCTAGTAAAGCATCCTGGCACCACAAAATCCCAAGTAGAAAGCACACTGTTGTCAGGAAGTTTAAATTCATCATACAGATGGCAATAAATCAGAGTGCTGAAAACTACTGCAGTAGGAAAACAGGACTTGGTATATGTGGCCTCTACTTGTGCAGGTGCTGAGCTTTGAGGTACAGTTCAAGAAGCCAAAAAATGTGGTACAGTAAGTCCTAAGTGCCACCTTGAGAGTGCAGAGGGATGAATCCCTTTTACATGTTCACCAGGGCTTGGTCAGAAACCTGTTCGGCACTTTAAAATTCCCCAATGACCTTGATCTGCCCAACTTGATGAATACCCTAGTGGAAGATTATGCAACCAGAATTGAAGGTCACCCTAGTTCAAAATGAGAACATATACACAGGGATTTAACACACTTTAATTCACAGATATTGACTTTATAGAGTTTTCACTGTCTTAGTGTCCCCATATCAAAAAATGTTTGAAAAAAGAGAAGGTTGTAGATGGGTGGGAAAAAAAAAATCAGGGAACTTAAAGCAAAACAAGGAATTCCAGTGACACAGAATACCAAGAAGCTGAAAAGCACCTACCACCTGCCAGAAAGTATTTGAAGTGATACCAAATATGAATTCAACCTCGAGGGCTTGTGCAATGTAGTCCAAAAGACAGAATAAACAGTGCTTTTGAAAACAGGGGTTTGGGGGTTTTTTGGAAAGAAAAGAACACCAACAAAAACATTGTCATAGTATCATTGGACTCAGTAACTCTTGAGAATTCCTCAGTTAGAGCTATATTCCACAATCAACTTTTTGAGATGACACTGTTAAAAATCTTGTAAGAGTACACATCACTGCTGCAGCCCTGCTTTAAAACAGAAGTTAGAATTAACAGTACACAGAATTTCTCTTCAGCCTACATTGTAAAACACTGAATCCCCAGCTAAATACAATTAGGAATGAAATAGAACCTCGTTGTTTGTTTGTTTGTTCTTTTACTTAGGAGAACTCAGTGCTTTTGATTTAAATATTTTGCTGAGCAACTTTTCAGTTCCTGACATTTGGTCAGTGTTCCCATATTTGTTTGGGGTCATCCTCATAAATTGATTTGCCTGAAACTCACTTTCAGTGAAACTTAATTGCCTGATGAGAACTCTGTAGTTACATGGTTTGGTTTTCCAGTATTCTAAAGTGAAACAGTTTGGTCTTCAAGATGAAGTTCAAAATGGAGATCCTCTGTCTCCCAGTGCTCACCCATGACAACAGCTGGAATAGTAAGGAATAATAACATTCCTGGTTGGCAAAAAAAGCCTTCTGCCAATCCAGGCATACAGCACTAGTGTCAGTGATTTTGTCTAGAAATACTGCTTTTTTTCTTGGAAGAAAAGTTTATATTTTCAGTAACAAATACCAAATCACATGTAAGGCAGCAGGAAATGAGGCAGAACCTTTACTAGCTCTATTTGTGGTTAGCACTGGAAATACTGCCCTTCAGAAAGAAATGTAGTGGTGCACAAACCAGCAGCATCATTAGGCAAAACCCAAGGAAAGCATATTATTATATAATATGCTGAGATAGATAGATAGATAGATATAATATAATAGCTGTGCTATGTTTTTCCAGCAGGGCTATCAAGCTCTGCTCATACAACAGCTGAGGAAATTGCTGGAAAAAGCAGCTGCCTCTCAACTAAGCCAACTTGGTACACCTCTAACTACTTGAAAGACTATTTTATTTGAGCTTAAACCACATCTATGAAAATGTTTTTAAAATAGCAAAAAAAAAGCTGTAATGTTTAAAGACACATCAGGATCAACAGATTTCTATTTCTAGAAGGCCAGGAGATTCTCCCTAGGGAAGAGAACAGGGTGGTAATAATTGTGTTATCTTCTGCTGGCCCAGACTGGAATGAAGACCTCCTGCTATGAGGTGCCAGGACTCATAAACTTCTTTGAGCACTGAACATCAAAGGCTTGACTTGATGATCTTGGAGGTCTTTTCCAGCCTTACTGATTCCATAAGCAGTGTCCAAAGCCCACCCAACACACTGGTTTTGTGTACTGGTGAGATTTTCTGCCCTGGCAAAATAAGTGATCTCATGATATAATTTCCCAGCACATCAAGACTAAATGTTAAGATTACACTTACCTAGATAAGTAGGCCTTAAAAAAAAACCCCAAAAACTTAAAATTCAAAGGAGGTGAAAATATTCCTGCTGTTTTGGTAAGTCAACATAGAAAGGGTACATGATTTCCTACATGATGTTCAAGAGTGCCTAAGAGAATTAGGAAGAGTGCTCTTGCCAGGACTTTGGAATTCTCATCATTTAGTGTGTCCTCATCACACCGACAGATTGCTGCAGTCACATTCTGGCAATCTGCATGGAGCTGCATGATCAGAAGCTTACTAAATCTCCTAAATGCAACTCAAGCTTCAAGCCAAGCTTAAGAAAAGAAAATTTTGAACAAATAATCTCCTTGCAATTTCATCCAAACTGTAAGCATTAAAATTAGCTAGATTTTAATGTTAAAATTTATAAAAATGTTTATAAATTACATTCTGTTACTTTGAGAATTACTCTTATACTTGACAAATTACTGACACTTCTAATGGCATTGTGCCAACTGGGACAGCATCAGTAAGAAGCCACAGATACAGGGTGAAATGTGAGAAACACTGTAAACATCCCAGCTGAGTATAAAGGTAGTCAGAAATCATGAGGCTCATTGTTTTCAAATCAGATGTGCATGACAGAGTCAAAGTGGGCAGTAACAACAGTTCTGAACAACTGAGTAACATCCAAGGGAAAGAAAAAACCAAACAAAAATATAAAAAGGCAATTTTCAGCATAATTGCCAATTGTCTCAGTTTGCTACATAAAAGCATAAATAGGTGATTGCATTAACTGAATAATAGTTTTAAAACAACAGATGCTGGGAAGTAAAACACAACCAACAACACACACTGTCAGAGGAAATAGTGTACCAGATAGTTTGTCCTTACTGTTATTTCTGCACTTTTAGTAACCAAAAATAACACAAGGTAAAATAAGTTGAAACCTCACTTAAGTCATTGACAAGATTGCTACAGAATTCAACAGCATCAATATTTGATCCTAAGAGATTGGTTGGTTATGTGGTTTCTATATAGGCAGCAGAAAACTTCACATTTTGGTTGGTTCAGGGAGCATTAAAATTGGGTTCTGAGCATGGCAACACCACCTGTCATTCACCAGCCTCAAAGCACTCCTGGAAATCCTCTCAGCAGAACAGAGATGGACACAAAACCCAGGAGTTCCATTCAACTTGTTTGAACTGAGGCACAAAGAGGTTCCAAGATTTGCACAAAGTCAGACACTCGTTGGAATTAAAGCCCAGGTGACCTGATCCCCAGGCCTGTGTTGATCAGCCTAGAAGACTCTGTTGATTTTAATACAGATTTTAACTCTTCAGGACTTTTTTTGCCTGTACCCAGGCACAGAATAGATCATGAGTATTAAAGGTCTTTGTGAGGTTCTGACTCTCAAGTAGGACTTTGTTACAGTTCATGGGCTTAACAAGCTTTTGTCAGAGTAATTTTCAAACTGCCATTGCAGACTGAAATAATACCATGATAAGCTTCCAGTGTTATTGTATAATCCAATTATGATGTGAATGGGGAAGATTTTTTTTCTCAAAAATGTAGACATATTTTTTCTGAACAGTGTCCTCTTCCTAGAGCCATTCAGCAAACCAGAGTACTGGTTCCATTAAAGAGTTTCAGGAAAGCCACTTAATTCAAGTCTTCTCAGTGAAGGTATAGATAAATATACCCTTACTGAAAAAGGGGAGTCAAAAATGTAGACAGTTAAATAAAATACAACATACAAAATAATTTTAATGCATTTTCACCCAATATACAGGCATTTATGAGTATCAGCTACTGAGCTATAGTTCATAGCAAAACACCAAAGCATTGAGATAGTTGTGCAAATTATTTTCTTAGTTCCTTGGCAAGCAACAAAAAGAACTGAAGAATATCTACATAATTAATTTCAAACACTTACAGAGCTGAACCCTGGAAGGTACTTTTTGTACATGAGGAACAACAGGAACCTGATTTCATTAAGTAGCACATACAAGAGAAGCCTGCACCTACAGTTAGATTAACTCTACTGCAAGATATATATGTATAAAACTACTTTATTCTAGTAATCAAAGTGAGGCCTTTTGAGAAATCTGAGTCATCAGCCCATAATTCTAATAAGGGTGACTGCTGCGCTGTCCTTAGTTGCCAAACAAAGATATCTGATTGGCGAGCACAGGCTTTTGTAAAAGCAGGAAAAAAAATCTCACAAATCATGTTTTAGGAGAGGATTATTTAGGATTATATGAGGCAAATAGTTAGAATGCCACAGGATCAAACCCAAAATCTTCCCTCTGACACCTGCAATACATTAGAAGAAATCTTCTCTGTCCAAAACACCCGGGAACCCTCTGTCTTGTCCTACTACAATGAACAAAGACAAAATAATCTGATATTGGTTTAGACTCATCATCCCTTCAGGGCAAAAACTCTTCTTCCCCATCCTTGTTTTATCCTTATGTGAAATTGCAAATTAATTAATAATAAAATTTGTAAAAAGCTATGATACAAGAACTGAGAATAATTTTCCATAGTAAGGACTGGATGGATTTTCTGATTTTTTTTTAACAGGCACCACCCAGGTAGGGGGAAGATTTTAATAGCAGAAAATTAGGTCTAATGCCCAATACTTTTAGAGAGCTCACTGGTGTCTCTGCTTGTTTAAAGCCCCTCCTTTGTTCACCACAAGGGAGCAAAACCTCAGAAAGTTTGAATTGATGGCATTGGTTCCCCATGACTGATAAAACTTTGTGTTGTCATTTGACTCCACAATGATATTTTTCAATTGTGCAGCCACCAGATTTTATTACAGAGCCCTTTTCACTCCAACTCCTTCAGTGCTAGGACCTCATGAGGACAGCCAGCTGGGAACTCCAGCACTATTGTAAGGCAACTTGAATAGCAAGTGATTTGCCCAGTAATTATTACAAAGCCATTCTCACTGATTTCTTAACAGGAGAATTTATAACGAGAGCCTATGACATTACTGTTTTATGTGCTATATATTATCCTACAAAAGGAACAGAGTGATGCCTGGCTTCTAAAAAAATAAACTATTTTAGGCCACCAACACAATTCAGCTCACAAAATCACTTTTGAAAAAAAAGGAAAAAAAAAAAATGAAAAATAAGGCAGCACTACAAAGAGATTTTAGCAGCTTGCCTCCAGGCTTATGGACAGCTCTGCTCATTGATTTGCAATCAATGGTTTGGAAACTGAATGTTTACTGAGAAAAATTCTGATTATATTTTAGGCAAGCTTTTTTATCTGCTACCTTTTAATGTGTTAATTTACTCTATTGAAAAGCCAAAGGGCCAAATTCACCCCTCTGATAAGGCTTCTATTGTAGGAGCATCACTGAATGTGCACCAAAGGCATTATTCATCTGTGGAGAGATCACTGAGCAATATTGTCAAACATTTCTGAGTTGCACATCCTTGAAGAGCAGATTAAGGAATTGTAAAGAGAATGAGAAGGAACAGAACATCAGAGATGAAGAAAATTAGATAAAGGGCCAGGAAGAAACTGTTTGATGTAAACAGAGTGACAAGTTAGATTAAGAACTCTCATTAAAGCATGCAGCATTTGCCCATAAGCAATTCAGGCAAGGAATTTGTTTACAACTCTGCCAAAATCAACAGCAGCTGCAAAAAATCATCAATATTGAGATTTTAAATAACATTAAATCTACTGTATCCAAACATTCACTAAGACTGTGTGAAGGAAATACACAGCTCGGGGCCTTTCTATTCTTTGTCACACTGAGTAAACAAGGTTATGCCCTGCTGCACACTGAATGCAGGCCCAACAGAAGTTACTAACAGGAGTGTACCACTAACTACTCCTTGGTTACTTCAGTGTGCACCTGTCTCTGAAAATACTTACTAGTACCAACATTTATTACTGATGGGGAAGAAAATGTAACTTCATGAAGAAAATGTAATTTCAGGTATGACTCTATGCTAAGACAGAACCTGGTTTGACTTTTCCAAGTTAGGAGGACAAAATCTAGAGATGTGCTGGAAAGCTCACCTTGCATGTGACCTCCACCAGACAACATCCAGCAAAAATTATCCATCAGAAATTATACAGATTCGAAATTAATCTTTGAAACTGCTTCCAGAGCAGATGGTGATGGCCAAGTGAATCAAACCCAGTATCTTGCTCAACAATAGTGAGGAATTAGGGTTTTGGGAAAGGGCATTAGGAACAAATCCTATTCTAACTGAACCAGATTTATTGAGAGTTCCTCATTCTTAGACCCAGGTTAACATCCCCCTCTAGTGACCTCAATTTACTGTGGGGAGTTTTTCCCTCAGCACCTCATTGGCTGATGGCCCTGTACAATTCTGTTAAGATGATGGGAATTTGAGTCATCACTTTCCTCCTGGCATGGTTACAGGTTAAAAAAATTACCTGGATGGGAAGAACATGCAGTGAGAGTGAAGTTACACAATGTGCTGGCAGCACAATTGTCCCAAGAAGCTGAACTTGCAGCCTTTCCCCAACCCCTCATTCTCACCCTTGTGCAGGAGTTCACTGCACATGAGTTTCCTTTCATGCCAATTCCCTGGGGGGTCATGGTGTGAGTCAGACCATTGTTATGATCTGGGTTAAAAATAACCCTTCCTTAACCAACTCCACCACAGATTGTGGCCAGCAGATTGTGTATTTGCACCACAAGACACATTTGTTCCTTTGACACAGTGTTGTGCACAGACAGAGGCAGAAAACTGTGTCAGGTGCCACTTTCTCCGGCTCTAAAGTAAGCGTGTGACTGGCAAGGCACAGAATTCAAGCCATGCAGATTCAGCCATTCCCATGCTGTAGAGTTCTCGAAATCCACATCACACCCAAATACAGCAACTGGGAATTCCTGCAGTCCAAACAAAAAAGGCTGGTGGTCACTGGAGCTAGTTTTTAAAGGCTGACATGAAGTAAGCAAAGGCCTAAGAGCCTTCTCTGTTAACTCCAAAGTGAGATGACAGATGGGGATGTGAAACTGTTGGAAACCACTAGGTACAGAGAAAAACAAAGCACCCATGTGCAAAGTATCACAGTGCAGCTCATGACTCAGCACTTTGATCATTCATGGAGGGAACCGATGCTCGATTCACCCAAACAAAAGGTGTCTTTCCATTTTATACCATTGCATGGAAAGGCTCCTTGCAAAAAGATGAGCAGAAAAAAAAGAAGACAGAGCTTCCTGTTAATTAAAGATAATATTTGACATGCTGAGTCTATCAACAAAACACTGTTTAAAGCCAGCAGACTTTCTTCCTATGGATTGTTTAAAAGATTAGAAAAAATGCTGGCAGTTATTTATTTTTATTTCTTATCTGAAATTCCTTTGTGTACTGGGAAGGAGAGCTGAAGGCAAAGGTGAAGAGAGCATGTTTCTTTTGTTAGTTGAAATGATGAAGTCCAAATGGCACGACCTTAAAGGAGAGCTTTATGGCCTGTTCCCTACAATCAAAAAGGGCCTGTCAACTATGAGACAATCAGATTTGATCTCATTTTTACATTGCATAATCTCTGGTTATGCAGTGCAAGAGTTTATAAAGAATAAAACGGAGGGCCTGAATACACAGAGTATAAAACACAGCTACTACTTCACTCACATTTCCACACCCTTCTGGTGAACATATTAATTCTATTACTCTGTGTGCCATTCTGGACAACATTGCACAGAACAATGGCAGCAAGACCATTCTTTTTAAAGATGTTTTACAATGTGCTTTCGAGTTGCAGCTCCTGGCTTTTGAAATGTTCAGGAGAGAAGATAACAACGGCTCATTCTTTGCTTATGTTTTGTTTTGAAATGGTATTCGTTTCTATCTTCCAGATAGATCAGAAAAAAGGAAACGCAAAATCTGCACAATTTTAAGCTATTCTGTGTCCTGCCAGTGTCTCATTTGTATGCAGCATACACTGGATTTGCCTAGAAGGATTTAGCTCAGTAGCTGGCACGTTTACATTGGAGAACAACATACACAGTTTCAATCGATTTCAAGCATTCTTACAATGGGAAATAAATATGAAAAGTGGTTGTTGCTCAAAGTTCAAAAAATGCAATCAACAAATTGTAAAAGCTCAAAAGGCCAGACAAATTTAATAAAATATTTCCATTTACCTTCCACAGCTTTACATTGCCTGTTCAAAATAATAAGACTCTCTGCAGAGTGCCTTTATCCAATTGTTTATATCACTCCATACAAAATATGTGTTTGAATTACCACAGCAATACAAGGATATAAATTCTCAGCCCACAAAATGCCAAATTCAACATAAGTTATGCTTTCTTGGCATTTAGATGTTTTCTTTTTCCCTTTCTGTACTGCAAATACATTTCCATTTGAAACAAATTAAAAAGCATGTAGATGTTAAAACATAATGAAAGCTTAGAATTCAAGTGACTTGTGCAACATTATTTTGTGCTTTCCACTTCTCCATTTCCTCCTACTGCAATTAAAATTCATCATGCCCTACTACATGTACAATAGCAATGAATCAAATTCAGTCCAGTAGAGGTTTTCAATCTTCAGACTTGGCTTTATACTACATGAGATCCTTGCACAATCAAAAAAAAAGGTGCATCTTTATTCCTCATCTTTCTCTTATGCTGGATGATGTGAAGCTCTGATTAGTTGATGCAGGAATGCAATCTTGAGGTACGATTGCAGCCTTGGAATGATTCTTAAATGTAAAAAGGAACTTTTGGAGCGCTCACGCCCTTCCTGGATTTTAAAAAAAGACACCACTGTCATGGTGCTACTGGAGCCACGGTACAGTACATCATGGCACACATCCATAACATAACCAGGGACATGAGAGACAACTCCTATTTACAAAAACTTGATCTCACTTCCCGAAAAATATGAGAAAAAAAAAAAAGGAAAATATAATTTCCTGAATGTCCTGAATTTTTAGAAGATTCCTTTTACTTTCTCTTCAGCAACAGAGTGGTCCTCCACAACTGCATTTTTCCCTGACCTTTTTAGTATGGACCATAAGCGACACCAGAAGGAATTGGGAATCATATGGCAAACTGCTTCTTTCGAGAGGATGCTCACCCACACCCCTTTACTCACAAGCCAGCTTGCTGTCAAAACTGGAAAGGGCAATGGAAAAGGCTTGTAGTGCACACATGGGGTAGTTGTAGTCCATGGTGAACACATCCTCAGCCACGCGGCCAAACTGCATCACGATGTAGTCAGCTGCAAGAAAGGTCAGGAAGGGCAAAAAGCATTACTGTCGTTTGCAGCCCTCACTGCATAAATATGCATCCAACACTACCCTCTGTCCCAGAGCAATGAAATACCAATCAAACATGCTCACTCATCAAACTTCACAGGACTTATTCATGCAAGTGGGTGTGCTGATAGCAGAGCAAGAAGCAAGGACAGCTTGTGTGATAAAGGGTTGCAAGACTTGTTAGTGTCAAAAAAATGACGCATATAAAAAACACTTTTTGCAAGAACAGAGAGAAGATGGCTTCTGTGTAGAATGTTGAAGCCTCTTATACAGATCTCAATTAAACTTGCTCAGGTGACAACTGTGAGGGCAGAATCCCTCCCAGACTGTGCATGCAGTGCTGTTCCTACACCTCACAGGCAGAGAGCTCTACTTACGATCATTATCATGGATAATCTGGAAGTTCTTCACCGAGGCCTGTGTGACTCGACCATGGAAATTCAGAACATAGGACTGGGTGTCATCATTCCAGACTGGTGTTTTGTTGTGCAGCTCAATGACACTCTCTGTATTTTTGTTCTGCCACCTTGCAAGAAGCGTCTCGTGTTCCTGCATACACCACAGATACACACTTCAGTTTAACACATTCACGTGACAAAAAAATATTTTAACAGGGAAGAAAAAATTCATCAATCCTGGCCCAAAGACTAAACTCTTACCCTCAACCCTCAAAACAGCTACAATGAATGATATTGAGAACTCTGAGAATCTAAATGCAAATGAGTCCTTTGCACAGTTTGATAAATATTAGCTGTACTTTTTGTTATCAAAGTACTTTATTTGTAGTGCTTTTGTGAGTCACAGTAGTAGTCACACATCCCATTGTTCTGGAATTGTTTGAATACCATTTTATTAACTTCTAGACCTTCAGAAATGCAAATAAAAAACCCCAACACTACTTGAAAAAGAATTCAAGTAATTTTTAGTGCTGGCTGCTGGTATGACTTACATTTCGTGGTCTGATGGAAACTCTTTCATGATCCATATTCATTCCTGGTATGATCACGCTCATTTTTCGAGGTCCTTTAAATCCCAGGACATTTGTTTCCTAATAATGTTTAGAAAAGATTTCATGAAGTTTTTTTATTTTTAAACTTAATTTCTTCAGCAGAGAGATATGGTGGCAGCACAGGGAACTTATTTGTTAGGCAACTCAAAAAACATCTTGAAACTCCCACCTTCACTGGCACTGCCAAACATTCTAGCTTTGTCTTAGAAGCTCCGACAACAGGAAAAATGGAAATAGAGAGGTTTCCAAAAACACTCTTAACACTGGCTGCCAGCAACCTTATTATATATTTTTTTTTAAACTCCTTTGTTAAAAAAGGATATGAATTATCCAGATTTCTTGGCTACTTCTAGATCCCAAGATAAAGTAGTTGCAATTTAAAAATCATAAAATGCAGTCACACATTTTGATGCAAGACAAAATTAAATATATGGGAGCAGCTCCATTAATTCCAGAGCCAGCACAAAAGCAAACAAAATGTTAGTCAGAGCATCTGATAGCAGTGCTGTGGTTTTCAAAGTTTGCTTAGAGATGACCACGGAGAAAAACCAAACGCATTATCATGAAGGCAAATTTTCTAGCTATAAAGACAGGGCAAGTAAAGATATCACTTGGGCAGCAAAAATAAATCCATGGAAAATACAAGTTCTTCCACTAAACATGATCTGATGCTTTCCTGACCAGCTTTTCACAAGAGCACTCCAGCATTGCACTGTCCTCTCAGAACACAACTATCAAAATCCAAACCAGCCTAAAGCCTTATTTTCATCTGACATCTTTTTTTCTGTCCCACAGAAGCAACCAGGGCCAAATATTTCAATATGTTATCATCTGCTTTTGAACCAGAAAAGTAAAGAGCAATATTTTCCAGTAAAATCCAATTTTAGCATTAACCCAGTAAGTGGAACAGTGACACTTTCAAGTCCATCTCTTCATGTTTTGTGATAGCTTTTTTTTAGCCACATGCATTTTTTTCCCCATCTGCCAAACTGAAATGAAGGGCTTTGGAGATCTCAGGAAGGAATCTCAGGAAGAATCTCAGAAGAACATTCCCATTGTTCCCAGCAACCTGCCACAAGATGCCAAGAACCAGACACCCCTAGGCTCCAGCTGGTGTGGCTTTACCACTGAGACATTTAAAAGTGATATATTCAGCTGTCTCTGATTTTATATTTTTAATTAAAATGTCCTGATTTTATGGAATACTAAACTTATTAAAACATCTTTACTTTTGCAAGCAAAAATCCATGCATCTCAACCCACTGGAAACATCTGAAAATACCCACCTAAAACACCTGCAGCTTTGCCATCATCAGACCTTTGAAATAACTTTGCCTGTTCCAGCAAACCATCTGGAGATTTTCCATAACTCATTAAAGATTTGCATGCATGCAAGAGAAATTCTACTGGGTTATTTTACTGCATGCTCCTGAAGCGATCCAGGCATATTCATATATCTTCCTAACTCTGCACATTAATGGGAAGATTCTGCTTCTTTTCTGAATCATTTATGTTCCCTTCTTTGGCAGAGTAAAACATGTTATCAGTTCAGTTGGTTCTGCATCATGGCAAGATGAAAACTGATATGACTGCCAGCAGATTTTATAAGTAGGAGAGACTCAGCACAGCAGAGGACAAGTTCTAAGAAAAGACTCATGCTTATGCTTATTTTCCACTAAATACTGACAATTTGGGGCTTCTCTGCTATGCCTTACAAGCTTTTCTTCTCCTCAAGCTGCAGTTATGTTATACATAATTAATTTAGATGCTGACTGGTTGAAGACATTGTTGAAGGTAAAATTAAATAATAGTGCTGAATCACTTCCTTCCCAACAAGCAGAGAAAAAAAACCACCCAGGAGTAGATTCTTTGGGCTTACTCAGAAACACTGAAATTGATGCTTCTGGCACATGACAAGAGAACAGTTACTAGTTGGACATTACCACCATCACCAATTATCACACGCTGTGCTGGCAAATGCTACCCTTTTGCTAAGCTCCCAGCACCAAACTGAAATTACATAAACATGCAATATGTGAGGAAAATTATTAAAATTACCTCACCTCCTGCCTCACTCCCTGCTTCTCTTTTATTTCCCTCCTCCACTATTATGTGTGTGGAAATTTAAGACTACAAAGGGTATTATTAGGGGAACATAAACCAAATTCTGATTTCACACCATTTTAACGCCACTGACAGTCTTGGTTTACACAGGAACACAAATGTTGTTCACTGGCAGAGCCTATTGACTCAACCAGGACACCAATGACTTTTATCAGCTCAGGACTTAGCCCAGTATTGCTGCACTCTCTGCCTTAGCTCATCCTGTCAGCCTCACAATTACCTGAGCTGCAAGAACACAGAGCCTCTCCCCGGGGCTGCCATTAGAATCTTACACACTTTCAAATAATTATGTAAGCACATTGCTTTCGTGGCAATAGCTGCCATGATAAAAGCAGCAAGGTGAATATCCCAGCAGCCTCCAGGAAATCCACGATTTTATTATCCCCATTTTCTTGCAGTCACTTCCCTTCCTGGGCTTGTTTCACACAGCTGTGCCTTGTCCTTAATATTTTCTGTAGAAACTACCATTCCAAGGAAGGCCCAAATCACAGAACAACACTGGAGGAGCACAATGCAAGTGATTGAGGCCTGAGTAGGAACACAGAGTCTTGTTACTGTACTGAAACCTGAGCCACACCTCAGAGCACCAGCTGAGCCCACTGCCTGGAATCTGACACAAACTGAACTGTGAGATACTATGGAATCCAGCACAGAAAATCCTGGTGCCAGTGGCACAGCTGCACCTCACTGCTGCTGGGTAAATTTTGCCAACGATTCTGCAATCAGCCATTAGGTGCTGCTGCAGGTTTATTAATATGCTGGGCTGCCACCACAAGGGGATTAAAAGCGGTCAGCAGCAGCCAAGACAACTCTGACCTTGCCTAGCTCTGTTCCTGTTGCCTGAAACACTTCTGAAGGTGAGCTCCACAAAGAGAGCCCTCTCCACATTTATCCCACAGTAAGCTCCAGATGCATCACCAGTTTCTGCCTATATAAATTAGACCTGCTGAGATGATTAAGCAGGTCATGCTCAGTAAGTTGGATACAGCTTGATCTCCACATGGGTACTTGCTAAGATGAGCTGAGGGACAGTGAGAGGCACAGTGGTGCTTTCAAAGTATTGTTTTTATAGCTTTTGCTGCAGGGGAAATCTCAGGGCAGGAATTAAAAGACTGCCTTAGGACAAGGGTGTTTCGGCTCTGCTGTTCCTGGCACTCTCTGCTCTGGTTCTGCTGCAGCCAGGAACAATAATCTCACTTCAGCAAACCTGGCTAGTTTGAAGTGAAATACAATTCCAATTTCCTTTTGTCCTCTGGCCACAGCACACCTGCAAGCCTGCTGCCTTTCTCCATTAGTACCAAAATATCAATGGAACAAGTAATTTTCTTATACAAATGTACCAGTTTCAAACTGCTGATTACAGACATATAAAAGCAGCTTATCTCAGCCCCATTCTCCAAACAGTGGTCATGGTTTGGTTCTCTCCAACACCCAGACTTCTAATTACCTTTGCTGACCACAACAGCTTTTTATTTGGCATTGTTCATCATCCAAGCATCATTTGTTGTTGACTTAAGCAATGCCTAAATTTTTCAATGTATAACTTTTTAAAAAATTGGCTATGGTTTTCTTTTTGCATTTCCAGTTTGCACCGGATTAGTTTCCTGGCTCCAGGGAATGCCATCCTATATAAACCAGTAAAACTACCTTTATTAAACACATGTTCTGCTAGGCTTCTACTGAGACTTCAGTCAAAGTGACCTCAAATTTGGAGTCTCTTTTTAAATCCTGCAAGCTGAATTTTTGGAAATTCTCAGAATTTCAAATCCAACAGGAAGGGAGGGATATGTATCTGCTCATCTGTCTCCAACCATAAACCACGTGCCTGAGTAACAGCACATTTGAACACACATGCTTTATCCACATTGAAACAGCATCCTAAGCAGCAGGAAGGGAATGTGCTGGCAGCTAATGCTGTCCTCATTCAGAACTCCCAGCACTTTGCATGGAAAGGATGGCTCTCAGCTTCCTTGTTCATGGAAATCTTCCAGATGCATTGCTCCCCACAACCCAAAGCTGACCCTTCTGGGAATGCATTCTGTGCATACATGGGGTATGTGGACGTCAACCTGACAGATTTCTAGGCATCCCTGATAAGAGCTGGGCAGCAACTCTTCAGAAAAGTCATTCTTGGATATTTTTATCAGAGCTTGCTGACTTGTGAAACCAGACAACTTTATGTAGCAGTGTACATACCAGTTTTCACTGGAAGAGTTTCTTGGGCCCAAATATTTCTGGACAGAAAGAACACTCTCACCAAAAAGGTTAGTTATCCAGCAATCATGAAACAACAGCAACTGTGTTTCAAGTCTTGATTGTCTGCATTGCTCCTGACAAATGCTACTTACTCTCCTGTAAGAGCCCAGTTTCTCTCATTCAATCAAATTTTGGATTTTACTTGGATTTTTTTCCTGGTTAAAAGGAGTTTTAGAGTTTTTATCCGAATCTCAGCTGCTGCAGACCTAGCTGTCAGCTACCAATGGTTTGAATCAGAGAGGCCTCCTCCAAAATGCCATAACAAACAATCATACTTTAGAGCAGTAATGCCACGTGCACAACTCTTCCCAGTTCAGGAGGTTCCCTCAGGTGGTGCCTGCAGGCTGTGATCCTACCCTTTCCAGAGGGTTATGTAAGAGCTCCAGCACCTTCTTCTCACCAAAGGTGAGAACTGGGCAATGCTGGTCAGTGCACGACATTTTTCACCTCTACTTTGCACTGAGGGTCCCAGTTTCTCTAGTGGGATCAGCTGCCTGGTTATATCAAAGTCTGAATGCTGATTTACATAATCATAAGTGAGAAGGAAATTCAGTGTGCTGTTTCAGAAACTGAGCTGCCCTTCCTGCATGCTGTGCCTGTGAGCAGTACTTACATAACAAATAGCAGCTAGCTCCTGACGCAGGGTACTCGCCTCCAGGCTGGATGTTGTTTTCATTGGATTTACTCCATTGTCATAAACTGTAAACTTAGTTCCCATAAGATTTGATCTACCAAAAAAAATGGAAAATCCAATCACCATTTGTCAGCAATGCTGCCCGAGACATCTATCCTTTACTGCACTGTGGCCCCAGAGGAAAGGCGAATATTGAGTACAGAGAGTTGTTATTTCGAATCCAAGCTACATGGCAATTCCTGGATTAAAGGCCAAAATGACAAAAATGTAAAGGTACAGTACAGAAGTGTATGCTAAAGGTCCCTTAGCATCATGCTGGAGATTTCTGATAACATCTTGCAAACTAGGAAATTCAAGAAAGCTGTAAGGAAACACTCGGGTGGGGTTATTTTGTGTGTCTGCTTGGTTTTTAAAATACACTTACTCACTACAAAACCATCTGCTTTCCTACCTGACTACTCAACTCTGCTAGAATATAGAGAGTGACTTTTATAATGCCATAAGTGAGACCAAATCTTTCTTATTGCAATGGAAAAGAGTGCAAAATACAGTGCAGGCACAGATGATGCAGGCACAGAGGCGGACTGGTTGTACAACATAGGGACAGACAGAAAAGGAACACGTGGTTCTGAAATAATTCCACAACCTGTAAATAACTAATTTGGATCTTAAGGAACATACAAAACCAAAGGGATTTTCATAATGTGTAACAGTGCATTCCAAAGTATTTATATCAATAGAGGCTAGACACAATGTACTCATGCACTTCTGAAAATCCCATTAAGATAAGTTGTGCCGGTACACCCTTGAGAATCTGGCCTTTGAGCACTTAAGAGTCCTGCTGACTTTTAATAAAATGTGATCCTGTAAGTACTTGAGACATTTTTGAAAATATGCCTGGTGATCTTTAAGACCATGATCACATGATGTAGTCAAGCCTCTAACTAAGAAAACATAGTGGATTACAGGCTTCTTAATTCAAATAAACTTTACATTATATAAAGAAAATTCCTAGACTTATCACTGTTTACCTCAGTTTTCCAATAAAACTCTCTCCACCCCGAGACAGGTCAGTTGGGTCTATAGAGATGAGGTAATTAGAGGTTTTACTCTTCTTTCGTTTCCTTCCAGCCAACAGAAACACCTAAGCAATGCAAAAAAACCATATTCTAGAATGCTAAAGGGGTTAGCACACACCACTTCCTGCTTTGATATAAGGAAACCACAAGCAATTTTTCTGTCTTCAAGCATCACTAGCAAAGTAACAGAAGATCTCCTGGGATTTAGCAAAACCAGGAAAAAAAAACCTAGTAAGGGAAAATGACTTCTCAACCACTCATTACATTATTTATAGTTTAAATAATTAAATCTGATCTATTCTGTTAAATGTTTCATTCTAACTTGCTCTGGCTCTTCCAGCTGAATTGAAAGTAGATGCTTTTCAGGCCACAGAATGCAGAGAGCCCCAACTGCTGACAATCACATTAAGGTGCCATGCATGGATTATTTAAGGCCAAAGATTGAACATATGAAGAAAGGCAGTGGAAGAAAGTGATACTGTTGTTTGGCTTTGGGAAGACTTGTAGGGTAGATCTAGCAAAAGCAAAAATGTATTCAAAATATAAAACTATATTTTCTTTGTAAGATTCCTTCAGATTTTAAATATTTATTTTTTTTAATATTCAGATGCAACTGGTATGCCATTCAAGTTATGTTATGACCTTTTTACCATGCTCCCTTTCCAAGTGGAGGTAATAAGTAGGGTACATCCCTCGGTCCATTCCCTTCTTGTCTCTTGTAATCCTGCACTTGACAGTGACCCCCTGTGGGGCAGGTCTGACAGCAAACTCCTCCAGGTCATCCACATCTATGGGAGGCTCATTTGTGGAAGGACTGGGGGCTGAGGCCGCTTCCTAAAACAATAAGCAAAATTCAGGGTTGTTTAGCTTCCATTTACAGCAAGGTTATAAGCACAAAGGAATGGCATTTGATAGAACCAGCATTTTGAAAGAGTCAAACCAAGGGCCATGTTGTCTTGCTGGTGCTCTGTGTACAGACCCACAGAACAGGGTGGCTGCACAGACAGAATGCTGTACAGGGGTTACAGAGCAAACCCTGGCTCACACCTTCCCATCTCACCACACGCCTTCTGCCAGAAAGGGCATGCTCAAGGACAGGAGTGGCCTTTGATGAAAGGAAGAAATGGGACAGGGAGCAAGAGTTTAAGCTCCAGAGAGACCTAACAAAGGTGAGAAGTCAGTGCATATATAAAAGAATAGGACACCATCAATTGGTTTAGCAAGGGCTTTGATTTTGAATATTTGAATCAGCCAAAGTCTTATTTTATGTTTGGATGGTAGCATCCGAATAGAGAGGAAAGGGTGGGAAAATGCCCAGAAAAAGTCAATGAAAACAAAAGATCCTTCTGAGCACCTGCAAGAGGTAGGAAGGTAAATATTTACTGTTTCTCTTTCTCTCCATTCAAGTTCAGACAATATTTGCCATTCTTTTCTCCAAGTCGTTATTTTCATTGCTTGCTCTTGCGAAGCCTGAGAGCTATCCCAGTAAATCACCTTGGAGATACTCTAGTGCATATTAAATACAGAACAAGAAAGCCAGGCCTGTCCTGAGTGCACCCTGAAATCCTGCAGCTCACAGCAGCTCGCACACCCCTTTTTCAGCACTCTCCCCTTACCTTGTTAGATTTCTTGCTCGTGGCAGAACCAGGCCGGGTGTTACTGTTTAACTGTGAAGAACTGGAGCTGTCTTCATCCTCCTCATCTTCTTCCTCATCAAAATTCATGCTACTTGAAATGCCTGAGGGGAAAACAGCACACTTATATGAAACAGTGATAGATTAATGCTGCCCATACTTGCTGTAAAACACCACTTATCATGCTGCTGCACCCTTAGGTGAGTGAGGGGGTGTGTGAGAGTGGTTCATTGTGTGAGGCAGTGCACGAATGCATGGGTCAGACAGCAGCTCTCCTGAGAAACATTCAAGTCGAAGAGAAAGGAAACATCATGGCTTCCATTCCACAGAGAGGATCAAGTTACCCAGTGATACAGGAGCAAATATCTGGTTAGGAACTAAATTCAGATTGTCTTCATCCAATCAAGTACTTCAAACACAACACAAAATCACAAAGCTGAAATTGGAGCTGAGAGGACAACCTAGCACAACCACTTGGAAACCCTCACAATTAAAATGCAAACCTTTTTACAGCACACTTTTAGCTGTGTGATCTGCTGAAGAGCACATCTTAGACCAAGAAGAAACATTCACATCAAGGAAATGTTCTCCTGCATCTTTATTTCATGCAAAGAATAGTATCAGCCCAGGCCAATGGGACTGCCTTACAGCACTTGAAATTTTGACTTTATAGGAATTCAAAACCTCAGACATTTCAAAAGGAAACACAACTTTGAACATCAAACAGGTCTTAGCAGCAAAAAGCATCAATTATGGGACATTTGCCAGGCCTAGTTTTTCAAAGAGTATCCTACAGATGAAGCAACCCCATATCCAAGTTCAAGCTCTCTAAATTCCATATATTACAGGCTATAGTCTATCCTTTAAAAAAAACAAAAAACATCACTAGGTCCAGAATTCCTATTATGAGTAAGTCTAGTGAAGGATAAATGGAATGCAGATTTCCAGAGCCAAGCAGCATGGGCATAATTAACTTTTTCCTTCTGTACTCACCAGGAACATGATCCAGGGCGACAAGGCTGGATTGGGAGGTGGAAGAGGACCAAGATGTATTTGCATGGGGATCTGGGAAAGGAAAAAATCCAAGGGTTTGATTCTGCAAACCCTTAACTGAGTGAACAAGCCTAACCTGGCAAGAGGACTCCACAGAGGGCTAAAGGCTTATGGGGTGGGGCCACAATGCTGCTGCTTGGATTTATAATTTCTGCACTGCACAATCAAATTCACCTTCTACCTGCTTATACCTGCTGTGATCTTCACTTCCAGTACCTTGAGTAAAGTGAAAAAGCCCTGGGTCACAGAGCTGAAGCTTCAGCAAACATCATTCACACTGAGCAGTTGTGCCACCAACGCTTCTGTGCGTGTCAGGTGGCTGAAATTATACTCCAGTCCCTGTGCCTACTGCGTCCTCGCCATCAAAAGATGAAATCAGGCTCTCTAAATTGTTTTTCTGGGAGCTCCAGGGATATGCATAAAGATTTTATTGTAGTTTAGTCTTCTGGATTATGAACTTGGTCTGTAACAAGCAGACAAACTGATGTACAGAAATATAGACAGCAGACATAGACTCAGTAATGGTTTTCTTCAGTTCAAATTTTGGAACAGATGAAGAAAAAGACAGCAAAAAAAGGCATTAAAATACTTTTTGCTTTTATTTCTGCTTCCAATAACTTCAGTGCATATCCCTTTAGAATATCCAGATGCAGACTGGATAGTGAAACACCACCAGAGTAGTATGAGTGAGGGTATAAAAGTGAACCAAGAGCGTAAGCAATGCATTCAGCTGCCCTGTGAAAGCTCTCATTATCCACTTCTTCAGCTCCCCCAGTGCTGACATACACCACAGAGCATGACAGCAAAACCTTTCAATAGAACCTGGTTATGCAAGGGAGGCCTGAGTTCACAGGTCAACAGATATTTTCAAAGCCTGTAGAATTCATTCATTATTAATCACACACTCATTAATCACAAGCATTATTTCTTAATAAGGACAACAGTGTTCTAGGCTCTATGCATGGGTAATAGAGACGGTCCATCTCCTCAGCTGGCAGCTGCACAATAAAGCCATAATTCATATCCACAGACAGAACTGGTTTATTTCCACACCTGTGCTCACTATTTCACACCAATACTTTAGTGGTGAAAATCCTGTGCCAGCCTTAGAAAAGTCTGTGCTCACGATCTGTGGGGAAAAGCGTTTCAAGAACTCCTGTTCTGGAATCCAGAAATGAAATTAATCCCTTTCCTAAATCTCAAAACTTCAGGTGGCAAAAAAGAACTAAGACCCAATTGCTCATTCCATGCCCTTTATAGAGACATTTTGGAAACTGGTAAGTGTGAGGACTACATGTTAGTTATTCAGTGTTAAAACTTCTGGAAGTCTGACTCTGTCCTAGTGACTCATTTGCCAGGGAGGAACTCTACAGATTAACACTTTGGAAATCAAAAGGACGAATATTTCCTACAGGAGGAAAATTATTCTAAGATGGCAATTTCCAACAGATGGAGAAATCAAATAAAGCATTTGGCATTTTCTTGCAAGTGGCATATTCTTTTCACACTCAGTAGCCTATAACCTCTTGTCTTGTTACAGAACTTGACTCACTCGGGAAGGAGAGACACGTGCTAAAAGAAGCTTCTCTCCATCAGGTCAGTGCCAGAGAGCAGAACAGGCATGAACTAGGGCTATGCAAATCCAATGGGATTCAGCTTTTTCCACGAGACCAGTTAGCATTTCATAGAATCATAAGAATAAGCTGAGTTAGAAGAAACCCTTCAGGATCCTGGAGTCCAGCTCCTGGCCCTGCACAAGACACCCCAGGAGTCACACCGTGTGTCCCAGAGCATTGTCCAAATGCTTCTTAAACTCTGTTGGGCTTGGTGCTGTGACCACTGCCCTGGGGACCCTGTTCCAGTACCCAACCACTCCCTGGGTGAAAAATCTTTTTCTAAACTCCAACCCAAACCTCCTCTGACTCAGCTTCAGGTCATTCCCTCAGGTTCTGTTCCTGATCACCCCAGAGAAGAGACTGGTACCTGCACCTCCTCTTCCCCTCATGAGGATGCTGAAGACCACAATAAGATCTCTCTTCAGTGTCCTCCTCTCCAGGCTGAACAGACCATGTGCCCTCAGGTACTCCTCATACAGCTTCCCCTTCAGACCCTTTGCCATGCTGGTGGCCCCCTTTGGATGCTCTCTAACAGTTTAATGTCTTTTCTACACTGTGGCATCCAAAACTGCACACAATATCCAAGGTGAGGCTGCCCTGGCTCAGAGCAGAGCAGGACAATCCCCTCCCTTGCCTGGCTGGCCATGCTGCCCCTGATGTCCCCAGGACACAGATGTCCCTCCTGGCTGCCGGGACACTGCTGGCTCATGTTCAACTTGTCGTGGACAAGGGTCCCCAGGTCCTTTTCTGAAGAGCCTTATCTTTGTGTCCTTCTCCTTTTGTTCCTATTCCATGCAAGAGAAGGCCTGATGGGAGACAGCAACTCTAAACCCTTTTCAGGTGACATGCCAGTAAGGACATGCCACAAGCAGTGAAGTGGCAGTGGGGATCCACATGAAGACCTTATCTCTGCATAAAGTAACACATGAATGGTGGGATACTCAAAACTTTCTCAAAACAAGCATCCTCTGCTGGTATCAGGCAGCAAACCACACACACACAGTAAAAATAATTTACAGAGATGCTGCTGGAATTGTCTTAATACCTGTCTTTGCATCTCACCCAGCATAGCTCTGCTGCTAATAAAAACAAATAAACTCCAGTATTACCATTTAAATACAAGTGTCCCCCTCACCTCAACTTGAAACACACACTAGTGGTTCACTCTTAGCAGTGTCTGTTCTGAGCAGGAGTATACTCAGACCTGGTGAAAAAGGTCGTATCATATTTCTGAGAATATACGGAAGCAATGCAAATCAGAAAATTTCCACTCTCTGTTTCTATTAAAAATAAACACAAATTTGGGGAGAATAAAAATATATGATAACCTGACAAAAAAAAAATCAAACCAGAAGTGTCCCCCAGAGTAAAAATCTGAGTGCTGTGACCTAATTTGCAAAGTCTGTGGGTACTTTTTAAGTCAATCAGCTTTAGTTTAGTAGTGTGCCTGACAATTAAATATTCTGAGCCATGGTCTAAGGCAGCACAATCACCACACAGATCAGAATTTGTTAGTCATGCCCAACATCCCTGCAACTCAAATGCCCAGGAAATAGCTCACTTGGAGAAAATCTGCCCATTTCAGTTGGAGCTGCTCACATCTGCAGGGTAACATCCCAGAAAAAAATGAATCTTAGTGAGAACTGCTCTGTGGACAAGAGGCAGCATTTAGGTATGAATAGTCCATTCTACACGAGTCAAGTTTGCACTTACATTTTGCTCTTTATACACAAAGAGTTTATTCTTAAAGCATCAGAGCACTCTTGGCTTGAGCCATCTTTGCTTCAAAAGCTGAACACTGAAGGAGAACAACTCCAAAGCAAATGTCTTCAAAAAACGCATTGTGAGGGTTTGGGGATTTTTTTTTCCTTCCTACGGTTAGTGTCTAAGGGAGATAACAGTGCAGGCAGGAAGAGACAGATGCATGAATGTGTACATACACAATCTATCTCCCAAAGCATGCATGCCTCTGGAAAAAGAAAAATAAATTCCAGAACATTTGAGGACTCTGTGTGGGAAATGCTGCAGAATGTGGTGTACTTTTCACCTCTGCATCTCTGAACAAACACTACAAAAACATGAACAATGTGTAACTGACTGCACCACTAAAATTAATATTCTAGTTTGAATGTTGCTATTTCATGCTGTTTTTTAACCACCAAGTAAATGATTTCCAGAGTTGTACGTTATAAAATTGTGAACAGATGGATGTGAGCATTGGCATCTGCCTGGTACCTTAATAATGGCACTGCACTGCAGATGGGGAAGTCACATCCCTGAGAGCCTGCAGACCTCCTGTTCCTTGGGACAAGAGAGAACTTCATTGTTTTATATGTTTCTTAGGGCTGTGGGTTTGGATTTTTTGAAGTACAGAATAGATCCTAACAGGCTGTGAGGAGAAGACACACAGAACTAACAAACTCTGCTTGGGCTAGGGCTGAGACTCAGAATAGTAAACTGAGTCAATGTCCATCAGGCAAGCCGTGAGAACACAAAGGAATCTTTAGCTACTTACCTTTTTTCTGCATTGCTGTTCTAAGATCTTGCTTGCTTTGCTGTTGTTGGCCAGGAGCCACTTTGTCACCATCATCTTCATCATGGCTAGACTGTCCAACAGTGAGAATCTGCACTTGACTTCCTATCTTCTGAACATCATCTTGAAAAGCAGCTGGGCCATCAATTCCTGTCAGACAGCAGCAAAAGCCTTAGTTGTCATTGTGTCAAGAAGTTACTGGAAAGAGAATTGCTCACTCACAAAAACAGCAGCTTTTCTAGGAATCACAGATTGAATGTTCACATTCAATAATATTTCTAGACTTTAACAAGACTAAGCTAGCCTCCAAGGCAAACATTTTACTTTCCACATACTGCACTAGAGAATCTCCAGGAGAGGATCAGGATTTCACTGGTGCCCTCTTCACCCCAAATCACACCTGCCCCGTGCACCAGAAACACTGAAAACTAAGCAGAAAAGAAACACACTGGAGAGAACTGACAAAGAAAACAGATAAAATTTTCATAAGGGCACACAGGTGATTCAGAAACAGATGAACCTGAGTCCTGGGTTATGCCATAGCCCCATGTAAACACCACTGCTGTCATGATATACTTTAAAGCTTCAAAAACCTGGAAAATTCACAAGCAGATTTGTCAGTGTATCCAACAGAGGGGCAGCATGTTTACAAGCCTAAATACACCTTCTGAGGTAGGAAAATCACCATACAGTTAATGCACCAGAGTGAAACTATAAGGAAGATATTACATATTCCCTGGAACCTCCATCCTCTGAAGATATTTAAATCCCAACCAGGCACAGTTCTTAACAACCTGGGAGCAGGAATGAGGGGTTAGACAGTGCCCAGAGGCACCTCAGCCTCAGCCATGCTGTGACCCTGTGGCTCCTGACCATTGCCACAAAGAAACCATTTACCTCCTTATGGCTGTAAATCACCTCCAAAAAGAGAAAAAGAAAATAAGGGGTGGGGGGATGTTCTTACCACAAGCCAACTTAATTTTGTTTCTTCAGTACAGTGAGGTAAAACAGACTGTAAATGTACTTCAGCTCTTAGTTAAGACACAGAGCTGGAATATGTTACTAAATCAGCTATATAAAAATGCACTTCTGAATCTATAAAAACTGGTAATATTTTCATGCATAGATATAATAAACAACATGAGCTGTATACTGCTGCTATTGTGAAATTTTTGTTAATAAGCAAGCAACATTGTGGAGAGTTAGCACTACAGAGAGCTAATTCAGTAAAGGAATATGGTGCTTCTCCCACCAAACTGAGCTGCACAAACCCTGTGAGAAGGAGCTGCAGGGGTTGGGATTTTTTTGGGGGGGAGGGGGGACTGTGATCTGTAGCAGAAGTCTCCAAGAACACCATTTCATCCTGCTTTGCCAGCAGCTGTCAACTTGCATTAAAAGACAGCTGGATTATACATTTAGCATGCTTAACTGTACTTTGCAATATCTGCTGTCTCTGCCACTGCAATACGAAGCATAATTGGAAAAAAGAGTGGTCCATCTCCCCAGGAACAGCACTGGCTGTGCAACCATAGATGCAGTCTGACACTGCAGAGGTGTTAAACTCACAGAGTTCAAGACCACAAGGAGTTACTGATTCATCTGCATTACACAGACCCTGGCAATTTCTGCATCAAACCTGCAAATTCTGATTTACTTGCAGCAAAGCTAACAACAACAACAAACAGCAAATAAATAAACTGTCCATCCAACCTTGAAGGACTAGATAAAGTCCATGGAAATGTCTCTGTGACCTTGCTAGGATGACAATTTCATGTCAGCTCTGTACGATACAGAATGAACAGTATCATCTCCTATGCTGCAGGTATAATATGGCAGTGAAAAGAACTGCATTTTTCTTGAAATTTATCCTAGGAGAAGCACCACTGCCAAGATGCTCTAGAACAGACAGGTAGCTGCTTTGTGGTATTTTTAACAGCTTTATAGTATTAACCATTATCATTAAAGTGGCTGCCTAAAGATAGGTTCTTACCTTAATACTCTGAATTTCAGAAGTGTTAAGAATCCATGAGTTTAACAAGATGTCTCATGCATATCACATCTAGCCCCCTATTAACCACTGGATGATACAAACCTAATTTTGAGAATGCTTTTGAGAAGGAAAAAAACACCTTAATTATTCCTCTTCAAAGCAGACATTGATCTGCAGCAAATGAAATGCCTTCGACAGCACTGGAGATTGCAGTGAGGCTGCTTTTTTGGATGCCCGCAGAACATCTGCACTCACACCCCATGCTGTCAGGAACATCGTGTATTATTAGGAGTCAGGACAAAGGCTGCACTGGCAGGTCACAGGTTTAGAGAAGAAAAATCAATTTCAGTATTCTGAAGAGTGCATCACTGGTAGAGTGTGTTATTAAGCGTTAGGAATGGTTCCACTGGTGAACACATTTAAGGGAATGAAATATGTAGCAAGACAGAGAGGATTAAAAAAAAAAAAAAAGAGAGAGAGAAAAAAAGAGAGAGAGAAAAAAAACCTCTGCTGCATTAGAACACTGTAGGTGGTTCATGGCAAATGCAGCATTAACTACATTAACTACTTAATACTTCTTTGTGTGCATGATCTTTGTAGCTACATGCATCTGTAAAATGGGATTAAATGCAGGCAGACATACATATTTTTCTATACCATGAGGTATAAGTGCATCTTTGTAAGCCATAGTTCAAAAGGCAGCTTTGCCAACACCTACCAACTGTCTAAAAACATCTGAAAACACTTCCAAGGTTGTGTAACCATGATATTCAAGGTGGATTTCTCCCCCTCTTTGTCTCACTGACTCCTTTTCATGCACTTCCTAGAAGATTGGTTCTCCATGTAATAAAGTAAGCCACTCATCTATAGTTTCTGTGCTTAAGGACATGGTCAAAAGAGGCAAAGAAGCTGAGTGGGTTGTGCCAAAAAAGTTTTTATTGCTATGGTCAGCACTTTTTACAGTGCTTCCCAAAAATCAGGTAGTGAAAAAGTCTGAGAGAGACTGCCTTGAATACCTGCTAAGAAGAAAGGGGAATTTTTGAGAGGCAAATGTGATGGAGGGCAGAGGAGAAAGAAGATTGGAACAATTCTCAGAATACCATTTCCTTCAGAAAAGTAATTTTGGTACACTTTGACATGATCATGTCTCAGATGAAAACCAGAGGCGCCAGAAATGAAAACACAGCATACTGGGGAAAAAAGTAAAGCATCAGTAAATGAGCATTGTTGGCATTTATATCCTGCAAACTATTATTCATCAACGCCTGTATTCTCTTAGCACCTAAAATCTTCTAGACAATATTTATAAATAGGCAACACCAATGTGTTAAAAGCTGGTAATCTAAACTACTGAATGGCAAACAAGATTATGTATCAGGAAAGGAACATAGCATAAAAAACAAGTAATTCTGTCCCTGCTTTACAAATGAGGAGCTGCAGGATAGGGAAGTTCTTGTTCTCATTTTACAGAGTGTTTAAGGCACAAGTTTGATGTATGAAGCTGGGCACACTGCACTCAGACTAAGAATATGATTAAGCCCTTTGTAGATCAGACTTGCAGAGTTGACCAAGGCCAGGCAGGAGGTCTCTGGAAGAGAACAGGCATTTCCTGAGCTCAGCTACTGGTCTGACAAAGGAGTCATAGCCATGTGGATAACACCCAAGGCTGTGGGTGCAAATGCTATTCAAGACCTCTGCAGAGCAGCTCTCCCTCCATCTGAGGGATGGCAGCACAACCCTTCAAAGGATGGCCTGCTCTGAGGTCAAGGACAGGGAATCCCAGGGAGATCTGACACCAGAACAAACACTTTCCATCCTTTAGAGAACTTGGCTTAAAGCACACCCTGCTGTCAATATTTTCTAACCCATTTCCCATTATATTCCTGTTCTCATAGAGGCTGTGCATCCACTGACAGGGGTTCAAGTAACTGCAAAATCACTAAGGGATTTGTTTAGAGGGAAAGAGAACAAATAGAAAATTTTTCTTGAAAGGACATCTAAAAGTGATTTAGTCCAAACCTCCATCGGACTAGTGCTAGCACCAGATCAGGACACTAAAAGCAAGTACTTGAGCACTAAGCTCTATATTCACTTTGATGAAATCTAAAACAGTAAACAGGAACTGTACATTCATAAATCTTTATCCTTAGGAGGTCAAAATTACTTCTTCACAATCAAGTTCATGTGTTGCCAAAGCACAACCTGAAAGGTTTGTCAGATCTAGAAATAACAGGACTTGGTGCAAATTCACTTATTGTTCCTCCTACCCTTTTTATTTAGTGCCCAGGGAAGCCGAGATAAATCTGCTTTACATGAACTTCCCTCCCCCCAGCAGAAAGGAAGTGCTACAGTGAGAAATGATGCTTCTTACCCAACAACTGCTGCTGCTTTCTGGGCCAGCCAGTGTTAATGTAGCTGCTTGTTACATACAAAAACGGGACAGGATGCACAAATCAAAACACTCAGACAGGCGTGAAGGAGAGAGAAGAAACACAGAAGAAGCCGACCAAATCACAACATGGAATAGCCACCCTGGCAGGAAAAGCTCTGTGTGTCAGAGCAGCTCGTCGGCTTCCTGGCTCCCAGAAACTCAGCAGGAAAATCCCAACGTACCACTTACATTTAAGGTACAGCACAAGGGGAAAACTTCTGCAAAAGCATTGTTTATTTTGATATTTTAAACACATCCAGGTTTCTCTGATGGAAAAGAAATCTTCATTTATGTTGTCTATGGCAGTTCAGAGCAGGGTTTTCCTAGCATGTACTTACATAGTCTAACTGCAAGAGTTTTGGGAAGAAAAACCAAACCCAACCAACCATCAATAGCTTTTCACAGAATCATTCCTGAATTTTCATGTCAGAATTCACTCTATTAATTCCCAGCTTTTCTGGGGTTTTTTAAACATTCCATTTTATCTTCCTGATTTGCCCCATTCACTGTACACAGCCAAAAAATGCACTTTATCCTGTGTATTTATTAACTTCTTTGTAAACCTATCCCCTACCTTAGGGGGAAAGCCCCACCAAATAAAGTAAGGACTCCACTATGTACCTGTAATACTTTCATGAATCTCCTTTTTTAAAGAATCATCAAGATATTTGATAGCTAAAGATGCTCTGGTTTTGTAATATTAGGTAGGGTGCATATTTTTCATAGGTTCCTGCTGGAAATATTTTCACTAATTTGCATGATTTTTCTGTTGAACCACCTACTGATGCTGAACTGGGTTCACTGCTATCCTGAATCACCCCAGTCCACCACAAATCAAACCAGAATTTGATCCACTATCTCCAATTGAAAGAAAACCATTTTACATATGCATTTGTTACGTCTAGGAGGTTTTTTTCCAATACCAGATATTATGCCAAGCAATAAACTGTGAGACTGAAGCTTTCAGAAATTCCAGTTTAATGAGCTAAGCCACTACAAAATGTCATCAATTTACTGCAGTTCCACGCTCTGTCCCACAAAAATTATGGTTCTTTTTAAAAATAGACACAGTGCACACTGTATACTGCCATTAAGAAATACCAGTAATAATCACAGATTTAGAAGAAATTGCTGAATACCATGTTACCCATCACAGAATTACAAAGTGCACTGACATGAGCAGTTAGCTACATTCCTCTTCCTATGCCAGTGTAACCTCATTAAACCTGATATTTCTCTCACGTTTGTCTTCAGCACATTGTTCTGATCACAGCTTCATCACTCTTCAAGCCACTTAAAAAAGCATTACACATCTAAAACCAGAGTGCAGTCATTACACTACAGCTTCAACAGCTACTCATGTATAATTCAACAATTTTTTGCTCTGAATTAGCTTCTTATTCATAGGATCTGCTCTAAGTGTTCTTTTTTTCTTAAAATACAAAGAGCTGGGCTATGCTTAGAAAGGGAAGGTCCACTATAGCTAAATACTAACAAAAACCTCTAAAATGCTATTTTAGCATGTTAAGTGCACTCACCCTTCAGCATTCATCCTGCTCATTTACAGGACATACAAAGGTTACACTCAGAGTGGAGACAAACCTGAACCAATTGCAAAGCTAAAAGCAGAACCTAAAATTTCCCAAGATTTGCTCTAATTACCAATTAACTCCCTCCAACAAAATCTCTAGTGCTAAAACATGACATGAAACTACTTCCCCTTCATCCATTTTCATAGTTAAACCTGAAGTTATTAGCAAATCCATTCAATACTGTTATAAAAAAATCCTTCCTTAAGACTCACATTTATTTTTAAAAGTAACTGAAAATTAATACAAGCTCCACAACAGAGTTCAGTTAACAACTTGCATTTTCTTCATTCTTAAGTTCAAAATTAGCTATGTCTGTAGTGGATTTATCAGCAAAATCCCTCTGGAATTTTAAAGACATATTTGGTTTTACTTTTACATCCAATAAAAAAATATTCTGCAGCTTTGATAAGGATGGAAGACTGGAAATCCAGTCATAATCCTCCCAAGTTTACAACACTGTCAAAGGTAAACCACGTATTATTCCAAGGGTGAAATTATACATGAATGAACAGCTAAATATCAGTGTACAGAAAAAGTAGACAAGGTGGATGAGGTGCTATGTGTATGCCCTGAACATAATTTGAGTGATTTTATTGGCTTCTAATCATCAACATGAACTTCAGGAGAGGAGATACTCAGCATTTTCTTAGCTGTAATTAATGTGCAATTGATGAATAACACCTCCACTCCCTGAAAACTTGGAACTGATGAGCAAATGCTGAAAGCCAGGGAAGAGCTTCCATAGCAGAGCAGGATGAGCAATAAGAATTACAGCAGAGGCTGAGGTTTCTAGAGCTTAAAATATTAGTTCCAAACACATGGAGCAGTGTTAGCATGTCAAAGTTCTCAGTCTACACAAATTGACTTTACTTTTACTGACACAACCTGCTTTTATTAACATAGGCCAACGTTTGCCTGCTTCAGGGATTTTTCAGAAGATGAGTAAAATTATAACTGGCATGGGAGAAAAATATAAGGTGTTACCTGCTGTGGGATAATAAAAAAACTGTGCAGCACAATATCTTCAGTTCTGAACACAGTACAGACACAGGCATGTCAAAAGAGGTATTACATGAGAGAAAACAGAGTCTCAAGGCTACACCTTACCCATGATTTAAGTATTAGCTCACATAATGCTCCCTCACAGGTTTTCATTTAAACTAGCAAAAGAATTTTTACTCTTCAGCAAGATGTACTTCAAAATAAAATTTGGCGTTTGTATTACTATGCTGGAATGTCATTACTTTTTACATTAAACTGGGAAACATTTGCTTTCTGTTCATTTATTTTGCCAATAATTTTTACATTTAGTTAATTTTACCTTTGACACACACCATCTTTTCTCAAATACATGAATAGCCTTTAGCTCAGGGCCAGGCTCTAAAGCCTGTGTAACCTAGCTTCCCTTGCAGCCAGAAGAACTACAGACCGAGAGATGCTGTAGATTCAGTTCTCAAGAATTAAGCTGCAATACGCTAAGGATTTTACTAAGGTAGGCTCAAGTCCTGCCAAATCCCTACAGATAAGCCCCAATACTGTGACCTCAATAATTAACCTTATTATTCATTGCTATCTTTAAAGAGACTTGTCAAGGATATACACTACTTTCTCACTGAAGCAACAGTGGAGAAACTGTTGGACATGCACAAGACAGGAATACAGTAGAGCTCAGGCAGGACAGTCTTACAGTGGCCTTATTCAAGAACTGCAAATTATTGGAAAGTTATTTCATTTCATTAGTCATTCAGCACCAAATAAAAAGTAACTGTATGTGGTACAACAGCCTCCCTTTTTCTGTGAGTGTACATATATATATATATATATACACATATATATAAAAATAAAATTTAAATACCAGTAAAGTAGCTTATTACTTCTCCCACCTAGCTCAAATTGTAAATCTAAGAGTGGTAATGTCATTTCTAGCTACCGTTTTGTTATTACCAATAGTGTATTTTTTTCATCTACCTAACCATACACAAAGTCATTGCAGAAAACGTTTCATACAAACACCTGCCATTTGTCTGCCAGGTGGGATAAAGTAATACAAGTAATAACTTGGAAAACCCCTTTGAGGATGTTATCTCAGTTTTGTTGAATTGATTTTCAAAATGTCCCTTTAACCTGTAATTTGTACAGTTTAAACCTCACTCAGAGTCTGGACAAAAGCAGCTGCAATTTAAAGCTGCTTCTCCAAAAAAGATTAGTTTCAGATAATCTAAAAAAGCACACTCTAGTAAGATGGTTCTCTTTTTATACCATTGCAGAAAAACACCATCATCTTTCCTTCAGAACTTTCTTCCTCCTCTGCAATTTGAACAAACACTCTCCTCTGGAAAAGGCTCCATGTATAAATTTTTTGACTCCAAGGCTGTACATGCCCAGACACGACCAAGTCACATGCATTTTTCAACCTCAGAAAAATTTCAGGAAATTACTTTTAGACAATTTTCAGATTTTCAAACAAATTATATTAAAAACAAGGGAGAGAATTAACAGCAAAATAATGACTTTAACATCTGACATGCAGCTGCATGCAGCTAACCTTTGTGTTTCCCTTTTTTCTCCTTTCTGGTGCTGCTACTCTGACAGCTCGCAGCTGCTGCCTTGGTTTTTTTAGTTGGTTTCGGAGCTTGGGCGTCCACTACCACCTTTACATCTTCCTGTTCAGCCTCCTGCACTGCTTCAGAGAGTCAGGGTACCCCACCAAAAAAGAAAATAAACAGAGAGAGAAGAGAGAAACAAAGAGAGAGACGAGAGAATGAATTGAGAACTTTGCAGAGGCATAAAAGAGAAAGCAAACATAGCAGGGTTTGGTATTTCAGACAATTCATGCAGTGAGGAGAGCCAAGTAAACCAGAATTTGCAAAAGCTACAGTAAAAACCTGAAAGTGTTAGGTTAGCTGAGATATATTTCCTTACATTTTTCTTTCTCACAACAATATATCAGCTGCTAACTTTCAGTCCAAAAGTGACATCAGAACACTACTGTGTTACTGAGCTATTGTAGAAAGCATTTTTCCTCATAGTAAAGCTCTGCCAGAAGGTTCAACAGTGGCAGCATGAAGGCAGAAAAAATTTATTTTGGCTTTGTAGCATCCATGCTTAAAGCTACATCCTAACTCTCTAAACAAGGAATCATCTGAAGGTTACTTTCAAAGCACATCTTGCACAATTGTGTAACACAGCATGATGAGTAGATTGGCCATGCATTTTATGGTGAAACTATACCCAAGCTGAATTTAAAAACTCTTCCTACTTTGTAGCATACACAAATTAATTAATTCTTTGGAAAGACTCTATGCAAAACATGCATGGCATAAACTGTAAATGCCAGCATAATTCATGCAGTGTTTCTTGTTTTCAAAGTAAAAAGAGGGTTTATCATTTTCCTAAAAGCACAACACTCTTTGAGGTCAATATTTGAGTCTGAAAGCAATGCATGCCGTAACTCTTTCCTCTGGCTAGACCAAACCTTGAAGTTAGATAAATATCACAAATGCATAAAGAAACTGTCAAACTTCTCATCCCAAACTATAGGTGGGCACTAAGAGATTTTGGGGTTGGCTGCTGGTCACTGGTAGGTGCTAAGCCCCCCTGGTTTCATGTGGTGACCATGGTTCCTCTCCCTGGCACATGGGCCTCCCACCCTTTCTTTTTTCTAAAACTAAAGTATTTTCTTTAAAAGGATAAAAAGAGTTCACTAAGGACCATTACAGGAAAGAACTGGTTGCCTTAAAACTTTAAACATATCTAGACAACTTAAACACCCAAAAGACTAAATGATTCTCAATGACGTGGGGACTGACACTATTCTCTCTCTGAAGGGGAAAATTCTCCCCAAGCTTCTGGTCTGTGAAGCAACTTTCCTCTTCAGCAAACCCTTCAAGCTCAGGAATAGAAATAGAAACACCAGGGAGATTCTCAAAGGAGAAAGATGAAACAGATTTAGTCATGTGTGTGTAGACTGCAGCTCCCAAACCCGCTGCTCCCCTCCCCAGCACAGCAATCTGTTATGAGTAGCACTGCATTCACAACACAGCAGGCACCTGAGGCACTCAAGAAACACATGCTCCTCTTCTCATTGTGCAGAGGAAGGGTTCCAGTTCTACAGAGAATGTACATTAAATTATCAGAGGAGAGACTGGAAGTCCAAAGAAACAGCTTGTCACTGCCCGGTTTTTCATGTCTGTCAATGTCAAACACTAATCACAGGACTGCAATCCCTTTTGCTGAGTGGAAAGCAGCACTGGAAATGAGTAGGACCAAATCAAAGGAGTGAGTGCACAGGGAAAATGGCACATAAAAGACAGTACACTGGGTCCTACCTCCACAGGTATGGCAGCCTCAGACTAAGCAGGGAGCCAGAGTCAGCTCCCCACAGTCTTTAAATAGGTGTGATTTGCCAACCCAGCAACCTCTGCTATATTTGTACCTCGGTCTCTCTTTCAAATCTAGGCTGTGTTCTTTTATTGTTTTGAAGACCATAATCCATGTTATAATTAAACTCAGTACTTTATAAATGACCTATATTAAATGGCCAGGCAGTTCTCTAAATCATTTTAAATCTGGCTGTATTCGTTCACTCAGAAGCACCAGTTACTTGGTCCAAAGCAACGATCAATCAGCAAAGGATGAAACTTTCTGACATTATTAATTACAAAGTTAAAGATTTATCTTCTCTATCTTGACAGCCATCCTTTGATTTTACAAGTAAAGCCCTGAAATTTTTTTAGTTACTTTTGCCTCAAAACTTTGAGAAAGAGGTATCTGATTATAAGTTCAGTGAGGGAGCTTCAAAGGACAGAGAAGGGAATATTTCCATTGCTTTACTCTGTGAGGCAGAGAACAGGATTTCAGCCTAGTAGCTATTCTGAGCGTTATACCTTGGCTGCTGTCTGTGGTAAATGGGCCTTTCAGACACAAGTGATGGAGGATGCAAAATAAGATTTAAATCGTAAAGATAATGACATTGTGCCTGGGTTCACAAAAGGAATTGGCACAGGATGTCCTGTTTCTAAAGGATGCATTTCTGAGCATTACCATTACATTTAAAGTACTGCCTCTACAATAATTCCAAATGTAATCCCAACATGCCATCTCCACCACAAAACCATCTCATTCTTGGCTATTTGGTAGTTTTAGCAATTTGATAAATAGCAGACCTCAGCTAAGGCTCACCCACTCACTCACTCACTCATGTTTTCTCTGTGCTGTCTGCAGATACCAAAGGAAGTTTGCTTTCTGTACAAATTCAGTTCAGGGCAGTTGGTTATATCCTTGCATTTAGGCAAGCTCCTGTCAACAGGCCAGCCAGGATTTGGATCCTTGCAGCCTGCAAACCCAAAGGGACAGGTCTGTGAGCCTCCCCTGCTCAGCTGGTCCAGCAGGCTTGGATGTGGAGCAAAGTAAAAAATCCTGGCTTCTGTTTCTAGTGCTTTCTCCTGCCCTGGAGAGTTGGAAGAAGGACCATTTCTAAGCCCTGTGTATTTGCTCTGCAGCTGGTCATTAGCATGTGCAGCTTTGAACTTCTCCAACCAGCATTCCTTCCAGGCTGCCTTTGTGGAGATGAAGCAAGTCAGAGAGGCAGTGTTTATCCCCAGCCACGTTGTCAAGGGATCAAATGTCTTCCCCTCTGCCCTCTACTGCATCTTTAGATCATTATCTAACAGACTAACAAGAATTTCCCTTCTCAGCAGGATGGAAACCTTGAGGTTAACTCTAGCCTACATTTTCCACAGGCTCTAGATAGCCCCATAAAACAATTTACAGCTCCCTGCAAGAAAGCCTGAATAAGGAAAATGAGATAAACTGGCTCCCTAAATAATATTCACTGATACAACAATATGATTATGTCCTTCGCTGGACATCAAAAAGTTAAAAACAATTTCTTTATCCTCTGGTGCTGCCTATCATTAAGAACTTTAAATGCAGCTACATGGGGATGAAATTTCAAAGACTGTCACTCAAAAGTGCATTAATTTCAGTACAGTTACCCATTTAGGCAGCTTTAAAAATCCCTAATGAAATTATCTTAAACAGCAGGAGACTAGATTTGAAAATCTCTCCTGATACTTCATATGCCCCACCCCATATTATTAAAATCTTCACTTTAAAAACCCAGAGATTTTCCTTTTCCATAAGAATTATTTGTTTGTACTAGAATTTGCATTCAGACAAGAAAAAAAATGGGGGAGAGCAATTGCTGTAGTGAGTCAGCATTCCAAACAAAAACCCACTGGACTCTCAGACATGGTATTTCATTTTAGTTTGAACTTAATAAATTGTAAAAAATACTTTTGAGATAAATGCCAAGCTTACAAAGAAAACAACTACATGACTTTAATTTCAGTATTATTCATCCATGTTCATTAAATCAAATACTGATTGCTAACCTCAATAGAGAATTAAAAAAAGTATTTTTTGGGAGACAGAAAGGAGCACAGATTGCAATATTAGTTCAGGATCTGAGATGAAAAGAAAAGAAGAACAGTCTGCTAACATAATACAGGTGAGTGTGGAAGGGCTTTGTCAAGGCAGAGAAGGGCAGTGTCCCAGTTTTGCCTTGCACCACCAATGGCCTAACTCAGAAAAGGGGAAAAAAAGAAACCTCTCCATGAGCCAGCTGTGTGATGGACAACACTCCAGGTTACAGGGATAAAGCTACAACACACAGTCAAATAAAAGAATGCAGTTTGTAAGCATGTGAGCAAACTATGATGCAGACAAAAGTTCTTTTTCAATTCTGTAAATTACCCGCATATAAGTGAATGAAAACGTAAAACACGTCTTTCCATCTGGACTCCATGATGAGAAGTTCACACAGGAAGTAAGTTTCAAAGCAGCATGAATGAAAATGCAGATTTCTTTTTGCCATTTGTATGACCATATATCTTGATATGAGTGCTTGCACACTCTTATGATCTTAGAGGAAGAAAAAAAATTCTATGAATCATAACTTACCAATCTCTATCACATAAAAATGCCATGTGCTAAAAAAGGGTGCTTTTGATCAGTACATTATGTGAAGAATGAAGTAAATGAAAAATCACAAACAGAGAAAACAATTCTAAAATTGTGCAGTCTGTCTGGAAAATACTAAGTAGAAAGAGGCTGAACCAGACTATGAGGTATGTGAGGTAAGTATAAGGCAAATACTGTATAAGACAAACATTCATTCTATTTACCAACATCCTCTCAACAATAAAAGTGAAACCTAGAATGAGTACCATGCAAAGAACTATCAGCTACAGTCCAGTCAGGGTGTACCTTAACAACTCAATGTGAATTGGTTGTCCTTTTCTTTCCTGTTGCCTCAGATGCTCTAGTGTTTCATTGTAAGAATGGCTTGTTGCTTTTCATTGTGAAGTTCTAGTCTTAGTCAATCTTCCTGTTTATTTAGGCTGTTATTTATTATTATTTAATCAACTTAGATTCTGAATTGGTCTGGTATTTCTACAATCATTTACAAAACACTGGACTCTATCAGAATTATTCTGAAGATGGGCAAACCCCTGATATTTCATAGTGCAGTGAAATATTTTTATTAGTTTTACATAGACCACACAAATAGTTAAATCCAAGGACCTGAATTAGGACAAGGACTTTGGTGTGTTAGTTACTGTTTAATCACATTAAAAGATTTGATTCCTGCTTGAAAATGCTTTATAATCAAAGGCATTACTCCTCCAGCTAGTAACTTACAGTCAGATTCCAGATTCCCCAAACCTTATTGCCAATAAATTCCCTAAGGGTCCTTGCAGTTTATGCCTCTAACAGTGATGTGATGACCGGGCTGATGCTGCAAACCTGAAAATACTCAGAAGTGAAATGGGATGGGTTTTTTAGTGCTCAAAAAAAAGGAACGAATGTACCTGGGAACTTGGTGCTGCTTAAGGACATTATTAAAAGCTCATTGGTCTACGAGTTCCTCAGAGAGAATAAGGGAAGGAATTAAATAAAAGATTCTTCTTAACCCCCATGTCGCTGCTGCCTAATCCTGGGGAGGGGGAAGGCAAAGGAAGCGTGCGAAGTGGAGAGTTGACAGCAATGAACTAGACTTTGGGAAGCAGACAACTAATGAGGGAAGCTAAAATGATCTATGACAAACCTATGCCAGTAAGATTAATGACAGTGATAAATTATGTAATTACTTTGTGATACTGGAGCCTTGAGGGCAGGACTAGGCTTTAATTGCCCTGAGCCTCCTTGGGGGGTTCCACCCACAACCTGCCCATGGGCTTTCTTCCAGCTGAGTCCAGGGCTGTGCTATAGGTGTTGCTTCCCAGCCTGTCTCCTGGGAGCATCCTGGCACTACAGGCAGCTCATCTGCCCAGTAGAGATCTGTGCACTGCAGCATCTCCTTTCCACCCTGACTGGTACCCTGGAGGGCCCTGGTTCATCCCTTGCCATGTCTGGGACTGCCGGGAATCCTGCTGGCAGCTGTGCTTGCCATCTTTGTAGCCTTTGGGATGGGACTCTGCCTGCCAGGGCATTTCCTGTGCTGGGGGCACCTCAACTCCTGGCTCCTGAGATACTGCCCAGGACAGAAAACAGCTAAATATGACATAGTAACTAAAAGTAAATACATTTTAGGTGGGACATTAAAGGAAAGAGAAGGAAGTTTCTCAAGCCATTTCCTCTAAAATTGTTCAGAACCAAGAACCATAAAAGACCTGTGAAACACTTCTTACCCACTGCCCTCTGCTCCTTGCTGCTCGGTTAGTTTGTTTATTTTGGAAGAGCACTGGTGCAGTAAGGACTGCTGACAAATCAAAAAGATGCTTTAAAGATTAAGGTGAAGAGACTGTGGCTGAAGTAAAGATTTCAGAACATATGCTTATTGCAAGTTGAGTATTTTGCCCACACGATGTTTGGAGTGCTGCCTGATCTCTCAGTATTAACAGCCCTTTGCAAAGAATATTCCTTGCTATCTTCAAAAAAAATAAACTAATACCTACTCATTCCAAGGTCAGTGAAAAACAGGGATGGAGAGAGACTCTTCTGATGAACAGGAAAATATATGGTTTTTTAAAATTAATAGTTAACTGATGTCATCTTTTAAAGCTGACAGCTTCAGATACTCATCAGAAAAGTCTCTCTCATCATTCATGGTAAATAGCAGAATGACACATCAAATCTAACAATCCAAAGCTATGGATTGTCATCAGAGGTCTGTTTAGCACACCACACAACCATTACATCTAGATGTGCTGCCAAATGTCAAAGGAGAAAAGTAAAAAAGTCATTCTGCCTTTTTACACATGGTTAATCTAAATCGCTAAATTGGAAGTTGCAATGCAAATTACTTTGAGAGTATCTAATTGAAAACATTTTTAATTTCAAGTCTTATAAAAAAAAGCCACAGCTGCAACAAAGTATGGCAATATTAATGAAAGCATATCTGGCACTCATTCAAATCTCTGCCTTCCTCAGTGCTGTGAAAAGAAAAATCACTCCCCAATGGAAATTCACCATTTTCACAGAAGTAAAATCTCTGTAAAAAGGGGCTTTCGGCATTTGCATTAAATGTAATTAAATAATGTAATTAAATTGTTGGAGTAATTAGTGTATCTCTGCATGCTATTTGGCTCCAGGAATGCTCAGTATTTGCAATCCAGATTGAAAAGAGCTGTATTTGTAGCAGAAATTTGTAATGTCAAATAAGGCTAAAATGTTTGTTCAGGTTTTCAACAAACTTCACAAAGTAAGTTGAGTAGAAATACATGAAAACAAGCAAGCAGATTTAGCTGTGACATATTACAGAATGGCAAGTGAAATTTTAGAGAAACTTTAAACAAACAGGTAGCAATATGTCCCTATGAGAGACACTGAATTGAAAATAAACCAGAACACATGAAGAAAAGACAACGTAGATGTTCTCTCCTACAAAGAAGGATTCAATTTCTTCCGGTGAATGAATGTCTTTGTTGTCTTTTATACAGAATTTAAATTTAATAGCAATACAAGAAGTTGCTATGGGTTCTTACGTAGCTGTTTATGATGAAATAGCAATTGAGCTGTGTTTGGTACTGCGAGAGAAAGGCTTTATTGTAAATAGTACCAGCTAGAGCCATGAAACAACACCATGGAAGTCAGTGGAAAGATCCCATTCCTTTAAATGGCAGGCAGATAAATGTAGAGCCTAACCCTAACCACCTGATCTACAGATGATGACGACTGTATTACCACTGGCTGGGACTCCAGCTCAAACTAACCCATTATAGACCAGAGTGCCAAGAAGTTTTTATCTCAAATTGGTCTTTCCAGCCTAATTCATCTCTGTTCCCACAGATAACTTTTGCTGTTGTTAGTTAATTAGGCCTTATGTCAACAACAAAAGGGTTTAAAAAAGATACATTACATGCAAGTCATTTACAAGCTATAATATCTGAAGGCTTTTCATGCAAGTCATTTACAAGCTATAATATCTGAAGGCTTTTATCTGTAGGTGAAATATGGGAAAAAGTGAGAAAAAATGTTCTGTGTGGAGACTTGTGCAAGGTGGATTCTGCAGAACCACTTTCTCACTGGAAGGGCACCCAACTCCTTAAAAGTCTCATGGCACCCAGAGGAATTGCTAGCAACAGTTGGCAGGGAACATAAATACCATTTTGTGCTACCAATGTGTCATTTCTCTGCCTTGAAGTCATCTACAAAAAAAATTATGGCATTTCTGGCAATGCACAATTAGCTTAACTAGCAAAATATGGTGCTCTACTCTATCTACCCACAAGTAGCTCACCAGGCTGATGTTCTATTCCAGAACGAGTGACTTTCTACTCCAAGCTCTGATAATTATTCTGGAATTAAATGAGTTTTTACTGCAGAGTAGAGTTGCCCATGAGGGAACCGTTGCAGCACAGATAATGGCATCAGAATAAGCAACAGCCATGAATGAAGGAGAATTTCCCAGCACAGATAATGGCATCAGAATAAGCAATGGCAGTGTATGAAGGAGAATTTCCCAGCACAGATAATGGCATCAGAATAAGCAATGGCAGTGTATGAAGGAGAATTTCCCAGCACAGAAAGCCCAGCATCTGAGAATTGCTGAGATGTTATCTCTGACCTACTTTCCTCAAAGTACCATAGAGATATCTCCACACAGGCATCCAATTATTTGTTGAAATCAACAAGTACTTTTGTGCTACACAGAATTAGTACAAGCTAAAAGAGAGAGCAGAGCAGGATGATAGGTGGAAAGAAGTGTTCTTTCTGTAGGATTTGCTAGCACAGGAATTGATTTCACAAACGTGCTCATCCAGGCAGTGTAGTTCATTCAGCAGAGCGTCAGCTCCCATCAAAGAGTCATTCTTAACTTGGAATCAGCATGCCCATAACAGCAACAAATGAACGGAAAAGAGCAGAATAGTTCTTTAGAAACAGCCCAGCTGTCTCATGCATCCGACACTGCCACATACAAATGTTTTCATTGAAGGGGGGAAAAAACCTGCCAGCCCTGAAGCTCAATGCCACAGTTAAAAATGATCATCAAACCCCAAAATGTACCCTGCAAACTGGGGAGCTGAAGACTTTAAGCACACTCCCAGAGAAAGCCACACCAAAAAAGGACACTTCTAAAGCTCTTACAGTATTTTCAAAAGCAACGTGCCTAACAAAGGATTTTACAAGGCAATAAAACACTCTGCCAGGTAATTAAATTCCTCTAAGCTGGCTCTTGCAAACTGCATGGTTTATTACAAGGAGAGCTGTCCCAAGGGATTAACAAACGTCATGTTGAATATGAGAAACATTATATTTCTTTGCTTCTCTGAAACCTTGAGAAACATTAAAAGGGTTTGAGAGACAAATTTAGAACAAACTGATTTAGGGAGATTAAATCTTAAATATTCAAGTGAATGGTGTGGTATAATATGACAGGAAGGGTCACTTTTACCTTAAAAGCACACACAGGTAATCTCACTTATAGAGACAAAGTCCACTCTGGTGCTAACTGGTGCAAAATTCAGCTCAGTTAGTGCATATATGAAATTTGTTACCAATTGTGGGATGATAATGTCTTTTTCTCTGATTTGTGTAAATTAAAACCTTGATCAACTGACAGTATAGGGGGTTTAGTAAACAGCATCATCTCTCTGCTATAAGATATTATTTCTTAGAACAGCTCTGTACCTTTAATAAACTCTTGAGTGTAAGAGGAAAAAGAGAAAATGTCTATTTTGTCTGATTAAAAATAAACAAACTAAATGTTTGTGCTAAATCAATTTTGCTTTAGACTGGAAAGAAATTCAGTTTAATCCTAAAAAATTACATCCCAGACCCTGAGAAACAGACAGTAAAAAGAAATATTAGTAATATTTTTAATAATTATTAGAAAAAATAATTAAAATAATACTAAGTTGAAAAAAATAGTTCTCCATTTGAAATCACTTGTGGTATCCTATTTGCTTGCAGAAAGAAGATTAAAAAGGCCCATTATTACCAAAACCTCAACATTTAAACAATGCAATTTCCGGATTCTAACAGTAAATTCTGTAGCTGTAATTAGCTAAAAATTTCCACCAATTACTAACCAGGAAGAAAGACTCTGAAACCTGCACTTCTTAGAGCAGGATTTGTTAGTCCACTAAATACCCACCTTGTTCTTGTGGAAAAATAAGACTACCAAGTGAAAATAAAACAACAGCGAGAAAAAAAGTACAGCACATGGAGTAAAATTTACAGAAATTTGAACTGAATGCTGAGTTAAGTTTTTGTTTGTATAAGAATAGGATACTGGTTGGTTTGGGGTTTTTTAAGACTTAAATTCATTAAGGCATCTTAAGATTTAATGTGTAAGCCTCAAAACCTAAATACCCTGCCACCTAACCCCATTCCCAACCAGAAAGCTGCCAACTGCATTCCCAATCAATATCAGTAGATTTCAGCTCCTGTCCCACAACCTCATCAATAATCAGGGAAGGAAACCTTTTGCTATTGAAGCTTATGAACCCCTTACTATTTACACTCAACTTAATGATCTGCAAAACAAGAAAACTGGAAAATTACTGCTCTCTAAATATCTTGGAGGTGTTATCCACTTGGAATGATATCTGCAAGAGTCAATTTTCAGACAAGGATTACTCAAGCTGCCCCTTAGGAAATCCTGAGGAAAAGTATGCTCATACAATATTTAGAGGGCCAAAAATCATGGGCTGTATGAGGATAGAACTAAATAATGCTTGGTTTTCCTTAGGATTTATTTCTGATTATTAAGGTCTTTGAAAAGAAATGGCATTATAATTTTTTTCCCCCTCTGGGTGTGACACCTGAAGTGACTCTGTCCCTACGGGATCCTGTAATCTTTAATAAGTGGCAACATTGTACAAGTCTGAAATGTTCTTCTCTACCTGTTTTAGTGGACTTTGCAGAAACACGGTATCTTTGAAATTACTATATTCAGTCCTAGCTGAACTTAGTTAATGGGTTCCTAATTTATCATTACCACTGTCAGGCTTAAGCAAAATTACATGCAGAGGAATACTCAGAGTGGAACCCATCAGCTTTAGTTAGCAGGAACCAAGGCTGAAGACACTTAAATAGTCATGGCAGAAGGGACAAGCTGTCTCTTTCCCAGTTCAGCACTGAAATGGCAGCTAGTCACCTTGCTCCCTCCTGTTAGGCTGCAATTGCAAGTTCTGATGTCTTTATCCCCAAACACAAGCGAAGGATATCAATGAATTACTAAAACAGGCAATACAAGAGCCTTTGTTGTGATGAGCACAGAAGGAGCAGCACACCAGGACTCTCAGCAAGCACAGCTGCAGGAGGAGCCGTTCTGTACCATGGTAGATGGTGCTGCTGTTGCTGTTGAGATAGGACTCCACCAGCGGGGCCTGCTCCTCCGAATGCTTCGTCCTGCGCGTCCTCGCCCGGCTGTCCACGTTGGACTGAACCATCAGCGGCTCCTGGCGCTTCTTCTTCTGCTTCTGTTCCAGCAGTGCTCTCTGGAGAGGAGCACAGAGAAAAGCACCTGTTACTGGACTCCAAACAGCAGCAACCCACGATGGAAAACAGTGGTCAGCTTTACACCTTCCCCAGCTTTACAGCAGTTGGCAAGCGAGAGATTGGGATGCCGGGTTACAGGAAACCTTTCCAAAAAACCACAACCAACCAACCCACTGCTGAAACACCTTCTGCTGAAAACAGCAAATAATTAAAATACATCTTTCTGAGCGGCCCACCAGCTGTCAGAGCTTGCTTGGAAATAACCCTTGGGAAAACAACAGTGTGAGAATATTGGCTGTGAAGCAATGGGAGGGTAAGCAAGGGCATGAAGCAGAGATGCCAATTTCAGTTTCTGTAAATTAAGAGCAGGTAATTGCAAACTAGAATCAAGTGATAATACTGGACACGAGCCTAATTTAACAGCTATAATAGATGAACTTTAATTAAATACTTAAATTTCTCAGCTAGACCTGCTGAAAAATGAAAACTTTGGCATCCATTGGTACCATAGGGATTTTATTTGAGCTCTCTTCCACAACCTCAGAAACTAAACTGTTAATTTTACTTTTCTATTACTGTACCATTTCCTTGCTTCTGTACAGCGATATTTTAGCTTCAAGAAAGGAGATGCAATAAACTGAGGAATAAAAATGGAGAGTGAACTCTTTCAGCTCCCTAAGTTGTGTTAACACCTCAACATGACTCCAACATAATCAGAATTAAGTACAGGATTATGGCATAAACAGTACTTGAATTTGAAAATGAGATGCTGGTAGACATGCAAGCTGATTAAATAGTGGCAATAGAAAAAGATAAAATTAAACTCACAAGGTTTAACTATAAAAATGACATAGGTTTTTGAGAAGGGGACCACAGAAATCAAAGTAAAAGTAGAAACCTCAACTCCCATTAAAACTGGATGACACAATTCCCTCCGATTTCATGCATGGAGTTCTGACTCCCTTGTACAAATCATGTAGGAATACAGTCAGAAAACAGGCAACATAGCACACAGTGCCACTAGGTTACAGCCATAAGGGCTAAATCCCCTGAATAAAAACTTTGTGGTTAACCTCTGTTGGCTGGTGTGACTGTGCCATCAGTGGGGTAACAAATACATTGTACAACAACTTAAAACATGTCCAAGGCAGTGGGAATCACTCAAACCGCAGTCAGAAAACAAATTTTAATGGAAGTTAGGCTTGTGAGTTTACTTCAGCCTCCACAGATCTCACTTCTGCATCCCCCAGTCAGAGGATGCAATTTTTAATTAATTATCAGTGTTTTCATTATTCCAGGATGACTTTAGGGAGCAAAGAAGATCCTTCTCCAGAATCTCACCTGTCTGTCAAGCTTCTGCTGACGCAGGCTGCTCCCCTCATCATCCAGAACACTGCAAAGACAAAGAGTACATCGTTGGAACAAATTTATCACTCAAAACAACACCTAGCAGCACCCAGTGGAGGAAACTCTCACAGGAATTATCCATACAAAACTCCTGCAATGTTCCATGGACGTTTGCCTGCCCTAACTGAAAAAACTTGGCTTCAGAGGATTGAAATGCTGTCCATGAAAAATTGAAAAACTCTGGCTCACACAAATTTCAACAAAAATATATAATCAGAAAGCTCAGAAAGAAATGCAAAATCCACTGTCTACAATTTCATCTCTTTTCCATTCTCTTCTAATGCAAAACATCAATGTATACAGCACTGAATTTGAAAACTCGCATATAAAGCCTAGAAAAAGGGAGGAGTATAAGTGAACTGCTTAGCAACTCAGCAGTATTTAAAATTATGGTAAGAAAATTAGGCGCTTGATCTTTTGCACACTGAACACCATTATTTATTCCTGAATATCTGAGAAGCCACATACTTCAACATCTAGAGGTAGGCAAGATAAACAGCATTGCTCAGTGCCATATTTCTCTCTGCTAATTGTTGCCTATTGGGAGACTACCTCCTGTGCATTCAATCATTTTCATTAATTAGATATTAAAGACTGGCATTGAAATCAAAAAGCTATTTTTGCAAAGTATTTTATCAAACTATTGACTAGGCTTTATTTTTCTGGAGAACAAAGGTCTCTATTGTAAGAACACTATAGTTAAACATTGAACACAGATAATTGAATCTTTTGAATCTTTTAAATAGCAATATGTCATCTACAAGGAAAACAGTGCTATAGAACAAAAACAATAGCCTCTTACAAGGAAAATTCATTTTCTCCTACAATACACTTTTATAAAATGTTAGCCCCTTCTCTTATATCACTCTTAACAATCAGAAAGAGCAAAAAAAAGATCCAGGACAAACAAAACTGGATTCTGACCTACATACAAACAACAGTATTGCCATGGAAATTGCATAAAAAATGTGAATCACATGTATTAATTCACAGTCTTTAGAAGACAGTAAAATTGTAGCAGAGTTAGACAGAACAGCTAATAAAGGCATGCAGAATGCCACCTTTCCAATGCCAGCATTATCAAACACCTATAATTAAGCATTTCTGGTAGCATCAGCCTTTCACAATTTTTCTTAGGTTATATGCTACAAAAGGCTGATGTTCCACACATTGAAACTGTGCTGTTCAAGTACCTCAGGTATGAAATTACCATCTCTTGTAGAAGTAATGCATTACCCATAGTCCACAAAAAAGATTAAAGAAAAAAACCCTCACACTGATAAAAATGTTCTCCTTTACACCAAGCATTCTTCATTTTATAAATTACAGAAGTTATAAAAGGAAGACACACATTCCTTCATGGTATAAAAGATCAGGTTTGCAGAAGAGTGTTTCATATGACTGCAGCAGTATTAGCTGCACTGCCAGAAAGTACAACTACCCTAATGGAGATTTTTGGCCAAACAATTGTGTAAAAGATGCCTAAGAGTAAAGTTTCAGACTCAGTGGCCTGAACAAATTCTCCTCATTTCAGACAATGCTTGAAAAAAAGCCAAAACCATGTAATGATGCTAATAGAGACCCCAAGAACTGCAGAGGCAGCAATGCATATACCCTCCCAGCCTCCATGTCCTGGCATGACACACTGCACAGACCAAGGGGGCAGGAAAATGTCCTGTGCCCTTGTGGGAAGCCACAACAAGGCAAATTCAGGTTCAGGCACATTTGAAATTTCTATATGTCTCTTAATGCCCAGCAGTAGCATGGCAAACATGGCAGTTTAAACAACACCCAACAGCAAACCCCAGGCAGAGAATGATGTGATTTGCATTCAGCATTCCAGGAATGCAAAGCAACTATCAGATACACCAGAGGACTGCCAAAAAAAAGAAAACCAAAACCAAACAAAACAAAAAAAAAAAAACCCTCCATCCAAAAACTATGGATATTGCAATGCTAAAACACCTCTCCATATTGCCCTTCTTATTGCAAGATTTTTTTTTTTTTAAGCTTCTGAATATATGCAATCAAAGCTGAGACTGAGAAGCAGCATGCCTTGAAAACCAGATGACAACGTCATCTGGAGCTTCCAGCTCTTTCATTATCCCACTTCATATTTTCTAAAGTTCTGAGCAGTTTTCCACAACCTTTTTAGGCATGCATTAATGACAAGCCTCACATTTAACATTCAACAAATAAAATTGAATTCCAGCCTTCTTCACCGACACCAAGAGGTTGCTTCAACAATCCTCTCTCCCTCCAGGATAATGGACTGGTATGAGAATGCCTTGCCCCCACCAGCCAGCCACACCACTCTTCTGAATCCTTCATAGGATAATGTTAAAAAAGGCCTTATTAGCATCAACTCTATCTATTTTAACAGTTACTCAGTTCCAGTATCACTGGAAAGCTGCAGTTCTGTCCTTTCTTGGTGTCTAATAACACCTATGCAACTCCAAATACAAAAAGGATTCAATTTAGCCTATATATTCATCTGCTACAACAACAGAGCACTCCTTTTTCAGGTTGCACTTTGTCAGTGTTTTCTGCAAAACTACTGGACCTTGGAGCTGCTCACCAGCAGCCAACATTTCACATTCCCTAATTTCCAATGGACAAAGTCTCCTGAAATGGGTGACTTCCAAGATATGTCATTAAGGGAAGCCAGGGTTTAAATACATGCACCCATAATTAAGTAAGTAAATAAATTAATAATATCAGCTCTGTTTCCATAGCAATTCCATCAGGCTCTCGCTCTAGCTCCCTTGAAAAACACCTGCAGAGGACTCTGAGATGAAGTGTGTAAGTGCCACTGACCCTTTTTCTCACACTTCAGTGAGTCCTTGCAGAAAGATTTTGCAGATCATCTCACCACAGCATCTGGCACCCTCTGCATTCTGTCACATGCTCCAGGGTCCAAGAGCTGAAATCCAGTTCTGGATTTCTGCCTTTAATTTCTTCGGAAAACACAAAAGTGTGAGAGAAGAAGCACAGCCTTTGCCCTTCCTGGTCTTTCAAAAGAGCAGGAATCAATTGCTCATCCCTCTGGAAGGGTTGTGCACATGACGAGGACCCATGTCCTGCCCTGTTTTTTTGTTGCACTCTGGGCAAAATAACTGGGATGATCAGAAACTAAAGGCCCAGTACAGCAGAAAAACTGACTGAAAGATGGCAGGAAGAAATCTCAGAGAGAGAGAGAGAGGCTGTTAGAACAATTCTGCCTACATGTTTGATGTGATGCTAGAAAATCCCAGGAGCAGCATGAAACTCAGTCAGATTTAATAGGGAAATATAATTTTATAATTCATGAAAATTGAATTATTGAAGAGCATGCATACATATTAGCAATCTGCTCAGCACACTGAAGTATCCTGAAGATCCAGTAAGGTTAATTTTTACTCCTATTTGATCAAGGATCGTGCATCTGCCTGGCATCTTGGCTATGGCTCTGACCCACTTAAAACAAAAAGCAATTTTACACTATACATAATATTGTAAACAGCCCTTCAGCTCTGCAGCAATAGCCTAGTCCAAATTCAGCTGACAAATCAGAGCTTGTATATATTTCCTTGCAGATTCAGGGAAAAACCATCCTTCTATACAGAACTTGAACAATTCACCCATTAGAATTTACTAGTGCTGGGTTTAAAAAGTCAAGCCTACAGCTACCTATTGTAAAGATTTATATCAGTTGCCTGGACCAAGGCCCACAGAGACTTAAGTATTATCTTCAGATAGTATTATTTTCAAATTTCAAATACGGCATTTGATTCAAACATCTCAGCTCCTGTTTTTTAAAGGAAAAAACATTAAAAGTAAAATCACATCTTAGTCAAAATATTACTTTTCATACCACCCTTTAAAGACACAAAATCTATTTTGCAGAAACAGTTTCAACATTAAATTCAATTTATAGTAAGCCAGGCTTACGAAAGCACTGCATGTCATAACCAAGATGAAAACAGATGAAAGGATTTTAGTATTCTAAGCTTTTCATAATCTCTATTCCTTAAAAAAACCCATTTAGAGCGAAACCCAAGACCAATCAGGTTTTAAGGATGAAACTTCATGATCACAGAAAGCTCAACACTTGCTGAGATGAAGGCAGAAGATTCTGTAAGTCAACATCTTGCTACATCTTACTGTAATTCCACATGGGGTGATTTCACTTAAAGTAAAATCTGAAAAAACCTAATTGAAATAGCACTTTTCACAGCAAGTACTTCGCCTTTGCTCTTTGAAAGTGCAAACTGCTTTTATTTCAAGAAGTCATTGCAAGAAAAACAAGAAAAAGTGTTTCTAATTAGAATGTCCAAGATACATGTAGTCACTGATTTTACTTAAGAGGTCTTTTTTAAAAGAAAAAGTCTGCCACAGTAAAGCAGCTCTATTGTTTCTGCCTGATGAACAAGGCAACCCTTTTGTTCCTTCCTGACACTGCTTCATAAAGGAATATTTCCATGAAAATAACTTTTTTATCAGGACAAAATGTCACCCAGCATGTCTCTGCAGCCCAGCACTAAATGCATCAAAAAGTTCAGCTGGTAAACCAAGCAGACTCATACTACTACTAAACTTTAACACACTGTTTAAGAAGTGTCACCCTTGCATTTTCTCTTTTAATTGTTTTATAATATATTACTAACAGCAGCACCCAAAAGCTCTGTGTGAAATTGGGGACCTTTGCACACGCAAAATGAATATTGATAGGCAGAGAAAATTCCTGAAACAATTATAAAACAGTTCACATTATAAAAAGATGAAGAATTGGCTAAGAAATTGTTCCTCCCATATAGAACACTGAACCAGAAGCAAATGGAAAACTAAGGGTGATGTTTTCATCTTGGGTTTCTTCTGCCATATTATGAGCTGCAATTCAAAAACAATGGATGATCGAACCAGATAGAAAGAAAGAAAAACGCACCATACCAGACCAATCTTCAAGATCACGCAGATCTTTTCCATGCACTCCTGCTGTGAAGAAAGCTGCTATGTTGCTGTGTCAAGACAAACAGGTTATGGGATTCTTAAGAGCACAACAGACTCAAAAGAACAAGAATGGGTGTAATGTGCCATTTGAACATTACAGTCTCCAAAAACACAGGAAATAAAATTCCTGTAAAGAGATAGCACTTGGCTGACTGGATACCATCTGTCATATTCACCCAATTACACTTCTCTGTAATCTCTAAAAAGTCTCTGCAGTTCCATAAAGCCCAACTGCTCTGAATAATGCTACTGTTGAGTCCTTAAGAACGAGCTTTCCTGCAGCACTGATGAAATGCTACTGTAAAAGCCCATTAATAGGGTTAGGGACCTGCAGGCTGAAGTCATGCTCCAGGGGAATGGCACACATTTACGTTCTTCAAACAAGTGAAATTCAACCAATTCCTAAGCAGTGAAGTCAGCAAAAATGCCAATGCCTGCCAATCCCCACACCTGCAAGTCTCCACACAAAACAAGGTCTGCTGCCCCACAATTGCCACACGCTGAGCAACCAGAAGCATTTGGGAGAACATTATTGAATCAGGCACATAGGCTCATCAAAGACTTATAAATGAGATAAAGCACTCTGAAAGACTGCAAGGGTTCCCCTCATGCTAGGAATCATCAAGGCTTTCTGACCTTAGAGCAGCTGCTCGGTCACCGGATTTAGAGTAAAACCTGCAGCTACTCTCTTTACAGTAAAGTGAGTGACTGCTTTCCTGGGCTACCTAAGCAAGCAGATGTCTGGATATTGAGGAACAGCCCAAGGACACTGAATATTATTTTGCCCTTCTACTGCAAAGAGCAGCAACAGCAACTTTTGGATTTCTCCCGTGCCATGTTCAAAGGGCAGAGAGGACAACAACCTACCCTTACAGGTCACCTCTCGGCCACCACTGAACTGACCAGGAAAGTACAGACACCAGGAACTCCTGCAGAAATCGAAATTGCATTTCTTTAAGTGAAGCTTCAGAGGAATAAAGTATTTCACTGTGAATCTCACATAATAAATAAGAGCATGCCAGTCCAGGAGTACGGCATCACCTCTTCTGCCCATGCAGAAGACCCTTAAAAAGCCTGAAAATAATAAAGCAAAAGGATAGGGGGGAAAGGCAGAAACAAGAAACAGATATTTGTGAGAAGTATCATCACCAAGCCAGCCACAAAACAGAAGATGCAGAGGATCATACACTGTGCTGATGATCCAAATGGCACTAAAAGCAATGCCTGCAGGGCAGATGGCTGATAGCAGACTGCATTTGTAGTTGCACAAATAATTACAGAACCAAATGTTTTATTTTCTTCTCAAATCCTGGATGGCAAACTAGTTTAAAAACCAGCAAATTAATGAGACCTTCCTGAAAGGTTGTTGGTACTATTTGCTCCAGTAAGGTTTATCTAAATGTCCTTTGTACGTTAAGATCTATGACACTCATTATGTCTGGCAACAGTTCTGCAGATTAAGTGAGAGCAAATGTAACAACAGGAACACATTATATTTTTTTTTTCTTTAATTCCATGTAGATAATTGTTAAGATTAACTCCAGCCAAATCCTCAGCATGGCCACACAATTGCCAGAGATCAGGTTGGGAAAGCTAAACCCCTGATAGAATTAAATCTGGCCAGAGATGTCAAGGACAACAACACAAGCTCCTGTAAGTACATTGCTGAGTAAAGGAAGTGTAGGGAAAATATCTGCCCTCTCCAGAAGGAAATGGAAGACCTGGTTACCTAGGACATGGAGAGGGCTGAAGCATTCCATGACTTTTTTGACTCAGACTTCACCAGCAAGTGCTCCAGCCACACAGCCTGAGTGTGGAAGGAAGAGGCAGGGATTAGGAGAATGAAGCACTGCTCTCCATAGGAGAAAGCCAGGTTTGAGACCATCTAAGGCACCTGGAGGTGCAGGAGTCCCTGGCACCTGATGAGATGCATCCATGGGTCCTGAGGGAACTGGCAGAAGGAGTAGCTCAGCCACTACCCAGCATACTCGAGAAGATGTGGCAGTCCAGGGAAGTTCCTACTGAACTCAGGCACATGGAAAATGAGGAGATGATTGGTGACAGCAAGCATGGTGACAGTAAGGGCAGATCATGCCTGAAATATCTAGTGGCTTGCTATGACAGGGCTACAGCACTGGTGGATGAGGGAAGAGACACAGACATCATCTGCCTGAACTCTTGCAAAGCAATTGACACAGTCTTGCACAACATCCTTGTCTCTAAACTGCAGTGGCATGGATTTGACAGCTGGAGCCCATCCCAGTGGATGAGGAACTGGCTTGATGGTCACACTTCAGACTCATGGTCAATGATTCGGTATCCAAGTGGAGACGGGTCAGGAGTGGCATTCCCAAGGGCTGGTCCTGGGACTAGGGCAGCTGTTGCTGGCACAGTGGGATCAAGGACACCCGCAGTAAATCTGCCCACACCTAGCTGTGTGGTATGGTGACAGGCTGGAGGGAAGGGATGCCATGCCGAGGGATGACAGGCTGGAGAGATGGAGCTGTGTGAACCTCATGAAGTTAAACAAGGCCAAGTGCAAGGTCCTGCAGCTGGGCTGGGGCACAAGCACAGGCTGGGAGGAGGAGGGATTGGGCAGCCCTGAGGAGAAGGACTTGGGGGTGATGGTTGATGGAAAGCCCAACAGGACCCAGCCATGTGAGCTCTCATCCCAGAAAGCCAAACATGTCCTGGGCTGCATCAAAAGCAGCGTGGAGAGCAGGATGAGGGAAGGGATTCTCTCACTCTACTCAGCACTCCTGAGAATAGAGTGGGAGCTGTGTCCAGGTCCGGGCTCACAACACAAGAAGCATGTGCACCTGTTGGAGCAAGTCCAGATGGAGGCAAAAAAGAAACCAGAGAAATGAAGAACCCTTCTATATAAGGAAAGGCTGAAGGAGTTGGAGTTGTTCAACCTGGAGAAGAGAAAGTTCAGGGGAGACCTTGTGGCATTCCAGTGCCTGAAGGGAGCCAACAAGAACAATGGAGAGGGACATTTTACAAGGGCATGTGGTAACAAGAAAATGGGGAATGGTTTCACACTGAGAGTGAATTTTGATTGGATATTAGGAAAAACATTTTTACCTTTTGGGTGGTGAGGCACTGGCACAGGTTGACCAGAGAAGTTGTGGATGCCCCATCACTGGCTCTGTTCAAGGCCAGGCTGGACGGAGCTTTGAGCAACCTGGTCTACTGGAAACCCACGGCAGGGGAGCTGGAATGAGACGATCTTTAAGGTCCCTTTCAACCCAAACCATTTTATGATTCTGTAACAGCATTTTGGTCTGTTTTAATCAGAACAGGTCATCAAAATAGATCTCCAATTGTGACGACTTTAGGAGTATATGAAACCAACATCATTGTAGAAATCAAATCTTCTAAATGTTCTACTAACTGTAGACTAAGTTTATGAAAAACCCATCAGAGTCAGATAAAATGTATTGTTAGATGCATGTGTTACAGGGTATACAAAAACAAACACTGACCATTCTAGAGCAAAAAACCCAAGAGACTCTCATTGCTGAAGGGAACAACAGAAGCTCTGCAGATACTTCAGATATGCTTTGAAGTAATGAGATCCAGCTTTGAGTTAAATCAGAACAAAACTGCAGTCATAGATAAAAAGAAACTACAGTTTAGGATCTGAAATGCCTAGGCTGACAGCTTTCAGTGAGGATGATAAGAAGCCAGGAAAAGATCTAGTGAGATGAAAAGCAAAACTATTCCCCACAGCACATTTCATGTTTTAAATAGCTGAACTACAGGGCTGCCACTACTGCCCTGGAAAGATCAGTTGAACTAATATTTGTACAGATTCATTCTCTGCAATTACACAGAACTGAACAAGATAGCATATGGCAGTAAAATGCAGGTAATGAAACTATCACCAATTGGAAGGGCTGGGTTATTTCTCGCCCTCCCTCAACACCAAACTCTGAACACAATGCCAGAGAAGGAATCTATGTCCCAAAAGAGAGGTGAATTTAATAAGCATGAATGACAGAGCAGTAAAACTTTTTGGGTTATCTAAGCTAAAACTGTAGGTAAAGTAGTTTGATGAGAAGTACCTGAATAGGAAAAACTTGGGAAGGAAAAATAAAAAAACCCGGTATGACCTGGAGATACACTACCTGCAATGCAGATGGATCCAGATGACAAATGACATGACTTTCAGGAAGTGCCTTTATCAAAAACACTTCACTGCCAGCCACTGCAACGATCCAGTCCTAGCAGCCAGGTTTCTCTCTCAGTACCAAACCCCAGCTAATCTCAGTTGTTAAAACAGTAAAATATATGCACAAACAAACCAAACTCCTTGATGCACAAAGTATCCAACCACAACAAACAGTAAATTAAACAAGCAGAAACTAGGGAAAAGTATTGTTTGGATAAGGAGACTGCACTTACACATCCATACACTGCAGAACAAGAGTTCTCTGCCTGTACCACAATGATTTTCCCATTCTATTACTGCTGACCAGGTAAAAGGTGTCACCTAGAACAGACCTCTGCTTTTTTGATGTGGAAAACACTGTGAGCCACTGTGATGAAGAGAAAACCTGCACAAGATGACTGCTGGCTCATTTCCCTCCCTGTCCTATACCTGTTCTGAGAAACATGGGTTTGTCCAGTTGGCAGCTCCTGGGCCTCTTTTACATCAAACAGTACAACTTTCCAAGACACCTGTGAAATGAGGGCAACAAACAAGCCTGAACTCCTCTTGGAAACACCTTTGTGAAGAAAGAATGAAGCCTCACAGGTACAATAATTAACCTAGAAACAATGTTGGCATTTAAAACAACAGCATAATCGTGAAGTGTTTAACAAACAAAACACTGATGCCAACCATAGGGTCACTGCTGCAGGTGTTCAGTGAGGCTACTCCCTGCAGCAGGCATGAATATGTAGATCAAACATGCTGAAATGGATTATATTTGAGGTAATTCACTAATGCAGCAAAGTATTAACAGATCCCACTGCCTGTGTATGTGTTTAGGACAGGGCTGGAAAAAGATGGAGTTGTATTTACTGGATTTTTAAAGGAATAATACAATTAAGCTATCAATTTATTGAAAATGTGAAGGTGAAAGAGACACCCTAGTTTACCTTTGCTGCTCTAACAATCAAAACAGAACAAAAATACAGTAAGAATTGTAACCCTGATAGATGCTAGAGAACTGAAACAGCCAAGCTCCCTTTTCCTTTTTACAGGTGGTTTTACAGTTTCTACGGAATACAGTTTCTAAGGGAAGACATGTCATTTCATGATAAATACTAACTGTGAAACAAAATATTTTGGCACTTTCCCTCCCCACACATACTATCTTTATAATCCACCTAGTACTCTTTTGCTGGAACTGAGGAAATTGGATTTTTCATTTTGGTTTGAGTTTTTCTCTGTATTACCTTCTATACTAGTAGCAAATAGACAATCCTGGACAGCATTTTAAGAGGAAAATTTTGTTAGATCCTGGTGCCCAAGTACATGATATGGATTTCAAGAGTGGCAAGATGCTGATGGCTATCAAAAGTAGCAAACACCACTTGCCCTCTATTTTGTTCCCTACAATGAAAACTAAGTCTTTATTTCTAACACCACTCCACGCAGATGAGGTATTCCATACAGCCTGATCTTCACACCTGGCTCTGAATCCCCAAAACCATGAATTCAATCTCATGAGAGTGTTGCCACTGACTTCAAATTGCATAAAAAGATGCATATGTATAAATCCCTCCAGGCTGGGGTTTTTAATTACAAACTCCTGAAGGCAGAGGATTGTTTTCACAATGTGCATACACAGTGCCTGCACAGAAAGAGACTCTTTCTCAGATTTTAATAAATCTTAGAAAATCATTGTAATAATAATGCTGGGATGGTGATTTTCCTCCCTCCCGAGCCTTTTGTTGTTGTTGTTGTTGTTGTTGGGGATTTTTGGGGGGAGATTTGGGGGGTTTTTTTTTTTGGTTTGGGTTTTTGTTGGTTTTGGGTTTTTTTTGTGAGACATAGGTATTTAACCCTGCTGATGTCTACAGCATTCAAAGATAATTTCAAAACAAGTTACATATTTAACCTTCCAATTTATCAGTTCCCTGTGTGAAAATGATCCTGTGAGTAAACAACCTGAAGAGCATTGTTCTCCATTTCAAAACTAAGCTAATCTCTTTCCTTTGCTTCTGTGTACAACCAAGTGTGGTAAATGGAATCTACTCTCAAGACCTAAGAAGCAGCAGAAAAACTTTACAACACAGTCAGAGAGTTTGCTGCAGCTGTGAACCCACCTTGTTTGTGTACAGTGAAAGCCAAATTTCTAGCTCTGTTTTCCAATGTGTCCTTTAAAGGCCCTTTCCGACATTATTGGAACCATTTCAGCTTTTCTTTCCTTTTGTTACATTAAATGTTTTTCTCCACATTTCTGAGAGTGTGTAACTCTCAGCCAAGGGAGTTTACTTTCTCTGGTAAAAATAACTGTAGTGAGAAAATAAACAGGAAGGGAAAACATAACATGGGATAATACTATACAAAATCACATGTCAGAGGTTATAATAGGAAAAGGAACAAATAATAGTTTTTGACGCATTTTGGGGAAAAACCCTTACTTTTCCCATTCAACACACCTTTATATATTCTGGCTATACTTTATTTAACCCCAAATGTGCTGGCATGCTTTTTCTATTTCAAACTGAAGAACATATAGCCCTTTTAATAGCAAAATCCACTCACTACATTTACAAGTACTTGGAAGCATCACATCAAGTAACAGTCTCAACATTTTTATGCAACACACCTCTTTTTGTAGCATACTAAGATATGTACATTGCATAAAATCCCATCATCTTTGTTTTTCATAAACATTAACCATGCTCACCAATTTGAATTTATACACCTAGCTTAGCATATTAAAGTATTTCAAACAAATTAGAAAATTTAAAACAAGTCAGGTACATATTATTGCAGTATTTTTAGTTCCATTTTCATTATGAATCATCAGAATCCCAACTATATTTCTTCTTGACTACTTTGTGACCATTTTTGTTACAACTGACAACCGTCTTCATCTGGTTCTCCTTAACTGTCTCCAATAAAATTACCACTTAGTCTAATAATTACTCTGGATTATTCTCTCAACACTTTATAGTACATTGTGTGGTGCTACCAAAAGCTAAGTGAAATGCCTTTCTACAGTGATGTATAAATGGAAAAATATTTTTAAAGCATTTAATTATTAAGAAGTGTGATAACTTGAGAAAAGTGATACATTATCTGCTTTATCCAGCTTGATGTCTCAACAGAAACCAGACGAGATATTATTTCCTCATATTTAAATTAGTATCTATGCCAAGATATTTGTGTATGTATACATAAAACTGGGAGAGAAACACTGGAAAACTACCACTTTTTTTTTTTTTTAAATACAGTCTGGAAAATTATCATCATTAACTGGTATGACACAAATGCTGGATTCTTTCAGTGTTGGGCAGTTAATTGATATAGCAATTCCTTTCAGGACACACGGTTTTTCTCTATGAGACGTATACAACATGCAAAAATGTTGCTGCCAGCAAGAAATGAGAATTATGAGAAAGGCTGTGGCAGAGGAGCCAAGATAGCACACAGACTCACAGCTTCAGAGAACGTGGAATCTGTGTCCCCAAAAAGCTTTGGATTTCCAGCTGAAAATCTCCTCTGCAGTATGCAGCTTATAGCTGACACAGTTATCAAATTATTGAAAAACTAAGAGCTAATGGTCATGACCCAACTAATTCATATTTCTAACTTGCAACTACCTTTTTCAAATTATTGTTCTGGGCTTTAAAACACTGTCACATGAATAGTCTGCGTGGTACTGTTTGAGAGCAAAGTCAGTCCCCCAGGCAAGACATTTCAGACTCTGGAACATCATTTTCACTGCATTTGAATCAGACTGAAAATAGGGCCTGATATATGCACACCACCTAATTTTTAAGGTTCTGATCCTGAACTGACTAACATAACTTATTGATGCTGGACATAAATATCCAGACCTGCTCAAATGGCTAAGTATTTGCACAATAAAAGCTTATAGCACACAGCATGTTAAATACCAGAATAAAAGGCTGATTAAAAAACGTTTATTTTTATCTTTGCTTTCTAAACTCCTTGTCAAACATTCACCAGTGCCATCAAATAGTAACCAAGGAGGAATAAAAAAAAAAAAGAAAGAAAAAAAAAGCAAACTAAAAAAGACACTAAGATGCTTTTTATTATTGTTTTGAAAACTCCTAAATTTGCACAAATATGTTACATGCAAAAAGGGTAACCTTGTTTTTGAAACAAAGCATGCATAAGATAATTAGAAAAAAACTGTGTCAAGTCTAAGTATTTGTTTTTCTTAAACTGGCAAGCAGCTGTCATTTGTGACTGTAACAAAATATCCAAAGGAACTAGATCAAAAAGATTTCAGCATTTATCCAATCTACTATTTCTTAAATTATTTTTACTTGAGTTAAGCATTTATTTTTCCTTCACCACCTGCCAATGGCTAAGGAAATGAGGCTAAGGAAATGTTCTATAAACTGATGGACAGCTCTCACGCAAAGCCACAAGTATCCTTTGCTGTTCATGTACTGCTGCAGATTTTCAGTATAATATGACCTCTCAAAATAGATAAAGGACACAATACCAGCATAATATCCAAGGAATTAAGCGATGTAATTCTCATTAAGGTTGTGCCACTAATCTCTGCACATTTCTCTACTGAAAATTCATGCTCAAATTATCTCTTTCTAGATACTGGTAGAAATTACAGTACTCTAGAATCAGATCATAATTATATAGGATTGTAAATTGTACATTTGTCAGTTCCGAGAAACAAAATGGATAGCCAAATCTGCAACTGCAATGGCTGCTTTCATGCTAGATACAGATATGGCAGTTCACTTACCAGTTAAGACAAAAACTGTTTTCCTGGTCTTTTTCTTCTTTTTTTCTCTAAGATTCAGGCATGTGAACCCACACAAAGACAGGGATAAGAAATAACATAGCTAAAACCTACTAACTCTACACACTGCATAGGACAAATTCTCCTCTTTAAAACATAACTCATATGATTGTGTATCACTGGGTTTGGGTACTTTTTTGCAGAAGAGGGGTTGTGTTATTCCCTTCTTTGCTTTTTAAAGGAAGATGAATGACAGTATCACTTTGAATTTCAACTTGTGGATTCAAGGTGTGGAACTTACATGAATCTCCAATAAGCAATTATATTGTGACAAGTACTGCTTCCTATGTGGTTACGATGTAATAAAAATTTTCAAGATAGAAAGGATAACCAGAATGTAGAATTTAGCAAATGTCACTCTTCATGTATTCAGAAAAAGTACAAATTGTTTCCCACCCCAAATGTTTTGATCATAAAATAAAACCCAAATCTGTTTAAAAGCACTTCAATTTCTAATTTCTAAACCAGCACAGCTTTAGAGAGCTACCACTGATGCAGCCATGCCCTTGTAGCAGATTTGTTTAAGCGTGACAGAAACAGGTCCTGAGGTAATTCAAGATATTACAGGTCTTGGATTTTGTGCTTTCCATTTTTCAACAAAGAAAACAAGCCTAAACTAATTTGCTCCCGTGAGCCATTTAAAAATGTAACTAAACAGATCACAGCTGAAGTAGATCAGATTAACTGCTAAGGAAAGGTTGTGTTGACAAAATGGAACTTCTGTTGGTAAACAGAAAAGTTTACCAACACGTTTCGTGGATACAAAAGGCACAGCAAAAACATACAAACCTACTTGGCAGGAGGCTGCCTTGTGTTTAATTTGCAAAGCAAAGGCTGGCAGAGTAAGGTGTAAAGCATTTTTATTGAACAAAGAGCTGCTCAGCTGCTGTGACATCCATAGCAAACCATTACAGGAAAGGGCTTCCACCACCCTTTTCATATCTTTTTAATACCTGGCTGAAGTTGCCATATTGATTATTCCACTTCACCTGGTAGAATGCCTGTTAGCAACAATTACAGCAAAAGGAATCTCCACTGGGGACTGATGTGCCATGCACAGCCTTGTCTCTGGACACACCTGTAAGCCTGTTACTTCCCTCCTATGAAATATTTTCAGTTAAAGGGGGTAAAATGCGAGCAGAAATATGTGATTATCAGCTTGGCTGCTGATCTCCTAGAACAAGAGGCAGATCATACCATACAAGTAAAATTAAATAGAAAATAATTGAGTCTTTGTCAGAGAAGGATTAAAGTTATCTATCTCCCATGAAATATGTATGCTAATGTCAGATTTTGTAGAAGGCAGGGAACCTCTGGAAGTTTCAGGAAGAATTCTCATTTCTGTGGGGCTTCTATGATAAAATTAGACCAGAGTGCTCAAACTCCAAATTCCCTCACTGACAATTCCTATAATGAGGGGGTTCTGCCTGATTTTGTAACAAAGAGAGATTTATGCATTCATAATGCCTATAATAATGTCTTCAGTTGACTAATTTCAACTAAAATTAAAGAGAGTTAATATTCCTAAATCCATCAGATTTCAAAATTAAGATGGTGGTTGGATAGAGGCAAAGGCTTTAAACAGCCTCTCTGTAAGAGGAAATTTTGGGGCTCAGCTCCATAATATTACTAGAGCAATGAGAATCCACATAGGGAACATTATGAAGGATAGCTACAGGAATTCTGTTATCTAAAAAAGCAGGGGTCCTAGTCTTCATATGGATGCTAGGACCATTCCTTACAGATTTATGCAAAAGATCCCTTCCAACATCAACACATTGTGAAGAAAATACACTGGGCTCATTTTTTTAATGCCTAGTTCTCACTATCCCACTTTGGATTTGACAAAAAGCAATGTAAGTGAAATAAAAAAGATAATCTTATTTGTGGGAAAGAAGGGTGGAAGATAAAGCAAATATAATTCCTTCCCCAATCTTGCTACTGAGTTTTCATCCTGGAAAAGCCACATTTCTGTATGTGCAGGGTCCCCATGAGTAACACAGGGGTAATACATTTCTGTCTTTGTAACCTCTCCTGGAGTTCCACACCAAGCAGGACATGAGGCAGTGAGACACAAGCCTGGCAGCACACTCCAGCACAATGCCAAGGAGCTGGAGTGCCAAGGTGCACACTGAGGGACCTGTCCCACTGAGCTCTGAGCCACAGCCACACTGTAAACCACCAGGAGCATGCCAGGCAAAGGAGACAACTGTAGGTGTAATCAGTGAGCACACATCCTCTCAGACAGAGGAAGCTCTGTCACACAAAGCTGGAGACCTCTTCTAACCGCATCAGATATAATTAAACCACTTCAGGCACTGTGGGAAGCTATTTCCAAATGCATTTAAGTAAGGCAGAAAGAATGATTTTAGCTATTGGACCATTAAAAAGGAGTGAAGCTAAGATTCCCCTTTGGGTCTAATCAAGACTCGTACACCAGCAGATGTTTTATTCTCCTCTCTGATAAATACATATGACTGTGAATCTTCTGGTTTCTTTATGAAACACTAATTGCCCACTGCACAGAAGGTCTAATTGATGTAGCATGTGATCACTGTAATTTGCACATTTTTCATAGCTCTAATACTTCAGTGCACAACCCATGAGTTTGTGCTTATTGCAGGATACAAGGTGAGCCATTTCAGCCTGAAGGAGCATCCACTGAATGTCACTCAGCTTCCTTTTATCAGATTTAGAGGGCTCCATTTTCTCGCTCACTAAGGACCTACCAAAACTGGCACAGGATGAGGAGGTTCAGCAGAATTATGGAAAGAAAGCTGGCTGGCACAAGCAAGCTAGAAATTTATAAGACAGCAGTGGCTCCCTGTATGTGACCTTCCAAATGCTTTTACCACTGTGGGATGGTGTTGCACACTACCAGTGCACACGTTCTTATCTTCACTAGTGTCAAACTGGGGAGTACACGGGGTGTCTATCTGGACTGCCAGCCCACAGCAGTGACCACAGACTGCTCACCCACCCTTCTGCAGCCCTGTGTGCTGGCAAACCAGCCTGCTCTCTAGGGAACATATCTGCTCCACCTGCTGACAGAAAAACCTCCGCCTGAGTCTGGAATCTACCTTAGAAAGACTGCTGCTGACAGTTTTTGGATGGCAGCAGAGACTTGGAATCCTGCTCAAATATTTATCTGCTTTATGATTATTAAAAGATTTAATTTAAGAAGAGCTGGAAGATTATAAGGACAAATGCCACTGACTGACAAATTTAGCACAAGCCACACTATGTCCAGGCACTCTCCCAACAGCACATCCACTGTTCTCCCAAAACCAACATCAGCCAGGTACAGAGGACACACACAAAAAAGGGAAGAACCACAGAAACCAGGAAAACAACCTTCTTTAAATACTCAGTATCATTAGGAAACAGAGGCAGGCATTTAATGAGGTAAAAAGAAAACAAATGCCTTCACTTACCAAAGTAAATACCTCAGGGAGTTATTAATAATGACTCAATCATTGTTAGTTACAGATCTATTCTAATGGCACAAAAACAAAAAATAGAAACAGTATCATAGCCATGTCATGAAAACTTAGCAACAAGACAGATGTCATCAAGTGCAAAGTGAAAAGTAAAACCATACAGAATGACTTCTTTCTGTTTACTCTTTATTGCAATATGCACTCATGTTTGGCACTGTTAATCCAGGACCACAGCAGATGCAATATTGCAGAGCTGGCTGTAAACTAAAACCCTTTAGGCTGAATTTTCACCCCAACACACAGAGACTTATTTTGAGATTGCTTCAAAATGTCAACCGGGCATATTTACAGGCCATCACACAATGCAGTGAAAACCTCTGTGCCTCTAATGTATCTTACATTTTTCTCCAGAATAAGCTTTTTCAGAAGAAAATGAGTTGCTGTTGCCAAAGAACACATAAAAACCACCCTGTGTTATACACTGTTTGTCATTTTGACTAGGCAGCACAATAGTCCTTCTCCTCCCTTCTCATTCCACCACATTAAGTATTTTCAACAGAATCTGAGCACTCCTGAAAATCCAACTATAGACAGGTTCACAGCGTTCTGTACTTTGAAAGGCCTATACCAGCCTAAAGATAAAATACAGCTATTCTGCATGGGTTTAAACTTTCTGTTTCAAAACCTCTATATTTTAACAGAATACAACAAGCAATAAATGCGATAGTCATTCCCAGTGAGCTTTCAGTTGCCTCACTATCTCCTTCAATCTTGGCTATAGCTTATACTATTTGATACCATATCAATGAAAGGATGGCTTTCAGAAACTACAGTTTCTTGTAAGTGAAATTAATTTCCTAAACATTAAAACATTTTCTGAGTCTAGAGTTCACTGGATTCTTTTACCAGAAGTCTTCGTAAGAGAATGCCAGTTTATCAAATCCAAAGTTTATAAACTTGATGACCTCCACAGTTTAAGAACAAAATTTTGGGGAGACAGGCCCAGCACACACCAACAAATAACCTGAAAATCCAGGCGCTCATCTGAGGTATTAAAAACCTCTTTCCAAACACTGAAACAAAGGGCAGAGACACAGGATAGGAGAACTTTTTTCCTTCCCATACTACTCAGAACAACCTATATCTTGCAAATCCTAAGGCACACAGCATTAAATTAATAATAATAAAAAAAACAAACACAGAGGGTGCCCAAGAACAATAACAGGAAGAAAAAAGACATGAAAGAAAGGACAGAGGGAGGGAGGGAGGGAGGAAGGCAGGAAGGCAGGAGGGAAGGCAGGAAGGAAGGAAGGCAGGCAGGCAGGAAGGAAGGAAAGCAGGAAGGCAGGGTTTTTTATTTCATTTCAATTTCTCCTGTGCTGGTTTTTCTTGATCTTCAAAATCTGAGAATGATATTCAGGCCCCAAGGAGGTAATTAAGAATTTTTCAAGCTGCATCAATAATGTCAGAATACTATGATATATGATTATTTGAAATAGCCAACATTTAAAAAGCATGTTCCAGGATTCCTCAAACTTCTAGCAATGTCATGATCTTTTTGTTCTGATATGATGCCCCAGTTTCTGGGGTATTAATACAGTATTTCTTAATATATCTGGCAGATGCAGGAATTATCCCAGTATTCTGAAAAGCCAGAGCCTAGATTAGGTGGCTCAGAGGTGGCTAGTGCTCTTTTTATAGCCAAAAATGAACATTCTTATTTCAGACCAGATAACGAATTCTACATTAAAAGTTATATGCCCATTGTGAACTGTGCTGTGGTGGATTCCCAGCTGGCTGTAAACAGTCTAACACATATATTGGAAACAATTTAAATATGGCAGTCCCTAGCTCCTCCCAGACTGGACTGCATTGTTACTCAAAGGAGTAAATCCCTTGTGCATTTCTGATGTGGCCCAGTACCAGTGATCTGGAGAAGGGGGTCAAGGGTTCCCTCTGTCAGTTTGCAGATGACACCCAGTGCGGTGGGAGGGTTGATCTGCTGGAGAGCAGAAGGCTCTGCAGGGGGATCTGACAGGCTGAACCCGTGGCCAGGACCAGCCGCAGGAGGCTCAACAGGGCCGAGTGCTGAGTCCTGTCCTGGGGTGACAACAACCCCAGGCAGTGCTACAGGCTGGGGGAGGAGTGGCTGGAAAACTGCCCGGTGGAAAAGGACCTGGAGGTGCTCTTTAACAGCAGATGAACACTAGATAAGAGTGTGCCCAGGTGGCCAATGGTGGCCAATGTCATCCTGGCCTGGGCAGGGATTGTTCCCTGTACTGAGCACTGGTGAGGCCACACCTTGAGTGCTGTGCCCAGTCCTGGGCCCCTCACTGCGAGACAGACATTGAGGGACTGGAGAGAGTCCAGAGAAGGGCAGTGGAGCTGAGGAAGGGTCTGGGGCACAAGTCCTGTGAGGAGCAGCTGAAGGAGCTGGAAGAGGCTCAGGGGGACCTTACTGCTCTCCACAACTCCCTGAAAGGAGGCTGTAGCCAGGTGGGGGTTGGTACCTTCTCCCAAGTAATTAGCAACAGGATGAAAGAAAACAGCCCCAAGTTGTGCCAGGTCAGGTTTAGATGGGATATAAGGAAAAAACTTCTTCATTGAAACATTTGTCAAGCCTTGGACCAGAGTGCCCAGGGAAGTGGTGATGTCACTGTCCCTGGAGGTATTTCAAAGCTGTGTGGATGTGACCCTTAGGGACACGGGTTAGTGGTAGACCTGGCAATGTGGGGTAAATGGCTGGACTTGACGATCTTGGAGATCTTTTCTGACCAAATGATTCTATGATTGCAGAGATGTAACAATACACCACATGCAGAGGGACATGAGCTCTGCCTTAAGGACAGACAATAAAACGATGTTAATGTTAATGTTATTCTAGAACGAGCATGAAAACTTTCTCTAAAACTTTACAGTTCACTTTTTAAATCTGCAGGAACAGCCAGAAAAATGATTTAAAATTCAGTAACCTGGAAGAATCAATTATCAAGTTCTGACTCAATGGTGTGCACAGACACCTTTAAAGTTATTTAACATTGCTCTACAGATGCAGTGTCCCAAAAGAGGCATTATTCACCCCTACAACTGAGCTAAAGTTTCAGTGCAGAAGACTTCAAGCAATCCCTAGGTTTGCAAAACACTGTTTAATGGAAATTCACACTCCTGGCTTGAGTACTGGGATTTATATCTGCCAAAAATAGTGGGATGAATTCCAGGGTACAGTATGTGTCTTAGTCTTTCTGCTTCCACTCAGCCTGATCTGAGCAGTTAGTCTAAGTCATTGTCTGGGCAAGTTATCTACTCTTTAATTTCCACAGTACATTCAATAATTTCCTCAAATTTTCAGAAGTGAGAATTGCTACACAATGCAATGTAATTTGTTTTTGTTGCTGTTACTGCAGCCAAGTGAAAATGCTGCTGATATGGGCTAGCAACAACTTTCTTTAAAAAAAAAAAAACCTATTTTCTTTATGTTTCTTGCTGTGGCACAGGAACAACTAATGCAAATACCTAGCCTTTAACTTCATTCATTTTGCTTTCAAACTGATACCAAATTTGAAAGATAGAACTATTCCGATCCCTTCCTTAACAGTAAATCAAATACCAATGTACTTGCATTTCACTTGCAAATACAATTTCTAACTTAGTCATCATCTGAAGCTAATCAAGGAATTTCTTCATCTTGTAATATCTCATTTGCTGGTAGTTAGAACTGTGATTGGAATTAAAATTACCATTAAAAACTTCATGCTGTGGTTTCATTACCTATGTCAAATGAGTTACAATAATCATGAATTATGATATTCACAGGCTTGTGTTAACATGCATCACAACAGGGATCACGAGGTTTCCACTGAAATTTGCAATTCAAGACCTAATTTTCATAAACATCTGAGAATCCAAGCTAGAACTCAACTTCATGAAAGAATGACTCGGGCACTTGTGTTGTCAGCAAGCAAGATAAGTGTGTCACTCACAAGCACATTGGCATATTCCTGCATTATAGCCCACTCGCCATTACTTGCTCAGCTAAAACAGGAGCTCAGAGAAGGGGATGGCACCAATCCAACCCCCTTTTAAGTCAGCAGAAAGGCTCTGGTGCCACCTCTTTGTGACGGCTCCCTGCAAGCAACCACACAACTGCACGGATGGCAGAGGGCAGCCTTAGTCTCTCCAGCATCCCTGCTTTCAGGAGGAAGGACGCTGGTCTGAATGCACAGAATCAGCATCCAAACCTGCAAAGAAAGTTCTTGTCCTGGCAGAGGCAGTTCCTCTCCCCTGCTCTGCAGGGCTTACTACATTTCCCTGAAGGAGGAAGTTTTTTCAGTTGGATCATCAATTCTCTTTAAGGATAAAACATAGATAAATATGTAATCCCTCAACTCATTAGCAATACAAAAATATGAAACCTACTTCTGCTGTAATCACTGAAAGGGAAAGGAAAGATATCTTTTACTTCCTTATTAGCATAAAAGAATAAAATACAAAACCATCTAAAAAGTAATTTAATTATGGAGCAAACTGAGCTTTTAAAGTGTGGTGAAGCTATACAACGTAGACAAAAACTACATAAATTACATTGCCATCAAGTGTTAGATGAAACAACCTGGTGTAAAATAACTGTCAGGAAAAAAAGTTTCATCTTTAGGACGTGTACTCATCCAAAATAATTATTCCAGTCTTTCCACCTTCTCCCACTGTTACCTTTGCATACTCTATGCATTCTCCTTATCTCCTTATTTTCCTAGAGCAAATTTCCTTATCTAAGTCTATATCCCCTGATTTCCCATTTTCTTAAGAACAGATAGTCCAAAGAAGCTAATGATCATATGCCTGTAACAAAAATAAAAGCAAAAAAAAACCCCTATGCCAGCAATCACCCTGAGTTTTCCATTTGCATTTTGTGCCCCTCTCTTGTACTTGCCTTCTAAACTGAAAATTTTCCTGAAGCCTGAAGACTGCCTTGCTATGTACCTGCACATTATTAGCATTATGTAAATGACAGCGGGCCCAGAGAGGTGTTACATTCTCAGCTGAGAGCCCTCAGAACTTGCTGCTATCATCATCACCCTGCCATTACATCAAGATAGAAGAGACTGCAAAATTGTGGAAAAACAGTTCTTCTACCCCTGCCACCCCCTGTGCATGACACAGACCTGTCACCAAGAAGGGTGTCTCCTAGTCCCAGTTACTGGCCATCACATACTACAGGAACAAAATGTTCAGCAGTAAGAGAGACACAAAATAAACACCAATTTTAATATCCATGCTTAAGGCATTAATCTTTGATTACACTGCTGCTAATACTGAAATTAATTCTCAATAATCTACAAAATAAATAATTTCAGCTTTTAAAAATTGCAAATGTATTAACTACTTAAGTCACAGATTGAGAAGTTGGGATGGATTTCTTCAAAAGCTACAAACAAAATACAAATTAAATAGCAAATGTTTACAGAGAAGGGTATCTTCTGCAGGCATCATACAGCTGGCAAGACAGAATTCTATTTTTGTGAATAATCTCTAAGTAGGAAAGAGAACAGAAAAAGAGGCAAGAAGAGCAAGATGTAGGGAAAAATGGCAAAAAGAAATCTGTTCATCGGTTGAAGAACAGAAAAGCATGAATTAGAAAATAAGTCATTAGTGTGAGAGGAAGAAAAACGAGGAGGAAGTGTGAAAAGAATCCAGCTCTCTAGAATGGCAATTTTTAGTTACTAAATAAAATGTACCACCTTCCAGAAAAACTGCTGCTTGCATGTCTAAATGGATGCCAGTCCCGGGAATGTCCAAAAACCCGCAGGCATAAGAATCAAAACTGTCCAACTCAGGGAAGTGCGAGAGGAGAGACATTACATTTCATATCCACTTTCCGGCTGTGATCCAAATCTGGCACAGATGGCTTGTAAATGACTGTCACTGCCAGGAACCTGCAAATGATTGTTGCTACCAGAAATCCACTGGCCTGTGAAAAAATCAGTTTTCGCCTCAATCTGGCTGCTGATACCGCAAAGAGGGAGCAGGGTGGCTGTGCTCCGGGACAACTGGTGCATCACTTACTGTCATAAGGCCCTTGCAAGGGGTGGCAAAGCCCCTTCAGCCCCTTACTTACATTTAAATCCACCACTGGCACACTGCAAAGCACAAGACAAGGAGGTTTCACACCCGGCTCTACAGCTCATCTCCCTTGAGCCTTGCCCCACTTCCATTTAAGCCAACACCCCGCAACTTCCACGGCTCGGGATACTTATTTTCCTCACCTCTCTTTTCTGCCTGGTTGATTTAGGCTACCAGATTCGGGGTAGCAATTGCCTCTGACATCTCCCTCACACTGATGCTGGGCAAAGCACCTTTGATCTCTGTTGGAGTCGCTGTGCACCACAGCAGGAACATTCTATGCAAGAGCACAGAGTTCCATTAAGGGACAGCTCTAACTTAAATGTTTTAAAAGCACACGACCAGGCTAATTTTATACAGTGAATAGCCTGAGACAAGACAGCCTGTTTCAGAGAAGAGGACAGACACAGTCTTTGAACTCTTTTCCTTAGAAAAAGCAGCTCTTGTAAATTATCCATGCCATTCCCCACGGCAGCAGGCTGAGAGCGAGCCTGCCTGCACTGCGATGCTCTCAGTCACAAACTGCACCTTGCAGCAGGGTGAGCATTCCACCTGTACTGCTGCCTTCACCATGCCAAAACTTAAGGCTATAGAATGTTCCACTAGTTCAACAACAGGCACAGAAACAAGTGTGGAATATCCTTGGTCTCCAAGGCCGTTCTTGTTCCAGCACTTGTTTACACATCACACTTTCAGAAATCTTCTTATCTGCCCTAATTGCGATGATTCATGAATTTACAACCCAGCTGTGCTCCACAATTTTCTTCCAACTGTAATCCTTCCCTTTGCAAGTAAATAACTTGTGACTGTTTATAGCTGCAATATCTAAGCACAGCCTTAAAACTTCAGAGCAAATTCATGAAAGCTACAAAAATTGAGCATAATAAAACCTGTCACAAACAAAAATAATGTGCATTATTACCACCATCATGTACATATCAAGACATATTATGCCACTGTAAACGCAGGCTGTGTGATTTGCTCTCTTCCATGCCTTCAGTGCCCTCAGTGCCAAGTGCCAGGTCCAGGCAGGGCACAATTCATGGGGTCCCCTCTGGCCATGTCAGGTCTATCCACACAAACCAAGGCTCAGCAGCATCACACAGACACTTCACAGAGAACTCTGGGGATTTGTATTAAATTGATTCCTGTGTGGATTGGGCTTTTCAGCTGGTGATGTTTAGATATTTCTCATGGAACAGGTTAGCTGGTTGTGTAAATGCTGCTTTTAAAGTTACAGGATCAAGATTTATTCAAGAATAAGTCAAGAAGCAGCTGAAAACATAAGAACAAATAATAATAATAATAGAAACTGGGGCCTTACTGAAACTGAGTTTACTGATACTTTCATCTTACCTTGTAGCAGTTTTATTTGACTGCAGTTTTATAGTATGAGAAATGTCTTCACTTATTCAAGACACACCGGCATAAAATAAAAATGAGTACGTTATATTTAACAAATGCTATCAATTAAATATGAGTTCAAGAAGAAGATATGAAACAAAAACACAGTTTTGAACAAAAAATCTGAACTCCTGTGAATTTGTAATGATTCCCAGACACTTGTGCATTGTATTTTCTACTGAAAACTGCTGAAGGATACCAAAGGAAAACAATAATGTGCTGGAGAACATAATTCCTCAGGAAGTTACATCTTACTCTTAACTTCCATTGCAAACCACTTTTGGGGCTGGAGGCAGCTACATGGAGAGCAACTGATTTTTATTTTTTTTTTTAATTGTGTCTAAACTATTTTGAATCTTTATAATAAAGAACAGATATTGTTAAAAACGGTGCAATTTAAAGAATTCCTAGCTCATTGTACCTGATGCACAGCTTCATTTAAGTGCTTAATCATATGCTTAAATTCCATCTATGAAATGTGTTTCACGAAAATAAATGCAATATATTTACTTTTAAAAACACCTTCTTAACTGTTTTTCGTAACATTAGCAAACTGAAATCTCACCCTACACCTATTAGTGTTTCAAAAGCACAATACATAAGAGAGGATGAAAAGAGATAAGGGCAAAACACTGAAATCACAAACTCACAAATAATATGAATCTCTTATTGACCTCAGCACGAACTAGCAATGACACTGAAAAAATTGCCTACTATTTTTTGTTAACTCACTCAAAATGTTCTCAGCATCTTAAAAGGGGAAGTATAAGTTTGTGAGTTGTGGACATTCAGGTGGATTGCTTAATGAGTTGTACATGACACATTTGGAACTGACTCCCTCCTCTGGCTCATTTCACTTGAAAGGAAAAATATGAAGTTTTACTAGTGGAAATACAATCCTTCTCTGCTTGAGTTAACTCAAGTATATAGCTGCACATACGTTCCACTGCTAGAAGGATACATCTTTCCAGACTTCAGCATGCCCAGCAGCCTCTGCTCTGTCCCCCCCACTAGCAGCAGCAACACTCTTGGCTGTCACATGCCACCCAGACCATAAAGAAGGTGGTGAACCTTCCTCTGAGCTCTGAGAGTCAGCAACCACTGAACTCACCACAGCAAACAAGAATGTGAAGCAAGAGGGCAGATAAGCATGGGGCATTTTGCCCTCAGAGAGAAGATGAACTGTTCCAAGGGGTGCACATCAGGTCTCTCCTCCTCCTTGTGTATTTCACTCCCTGGAAATGGTACTTTGACCTAATTTACTCATACAGTGCTTTCATGTGTAAACTCAGTCACACATGCATTCACAAAGCACTGCTTCCTGGGAAAGTATGTTTAGGGGATCCTGGAAGATGCTTTACACACAGAAATCCAATAAGATTTGGAATGATATACCTCTAACTTGAGAATTACCTCTGAAGACTGAAAAATAAGTCAGCTTCCTGAGAGAACACTGTTAGAAGCCTAAATAAAGACACTTCAGAGCAGAACCATGGTTTGGTTGCCTTTTCGTTTTGAGCAGTCCTCAGCAGTTTCTGACCATAAACACATCATTAACGTTAAAGAATAACATTTTATTAGAAAAGATGTGAGTATCATCAAATCTGTGCTTCTCTGAAAATTTGCTGCTTTGCCTCCCTTTGTTTCTCTGCTGCACTGAGCAGAGGTAGAGATGTTTTATTTCCTTTTCAAGGCCACTGCTATAAAACCCCTCAGCAAAGTTTTGGCATTGGCCTCTGCAGAGCCTTATGTACAGTGAGAGAACAGAGAAACTGTTCCTCTGCTGCTGGGATGAGCCATGAACAGCTGTTCCTCTGGTATTTCTGTCCTCATTACAAGGCTTCAAATTGCATCAGAATGCATCCACTAGTCATTTTTGAAGCCTTATTGCCAATTCCTTAAGTCTTTTCAAAAATGCATGGGCTGAAAGTGCTATTGCTGAGAGAGTAGCAATATTCTCAGATTCATTGCAATCATGTTTCTTTCTTTCTAATTCTACTGATTTGAACTCTGATGTGCACATTTCAAAATAGCAGATTTCCACTTGTGCAGTTATCTTGGGGTTGGGGTTTTTTTCCCTATATTAAGAACTGATGTATTTGTGTTTGTGTTGCATTCATTGTGGCACACGTCTGCTACAAACACTGTCATTGAGAATGTGGCAAACTACAACTGACCTGCTTAAGCAGCTCTCTTTGTTTTAAAATACACTCTGTACTTATTTTTAATTCCATGATTCTCTACCAACAATAAAAATAAAATCAACTAGGTTGGAAAAGACCTCCAACATATGACCGAATACCACCTTGTTAACTAGATCATGGCACTGAGTGCCACATCCAGTCGTTCCTTAAACACCTCCAGGGACGGTGACTCCACCACCACCCGGGCAGCTCATTCCAATGCCCAATCATCATTCTTGCGAAAAACTTTTGTTGAACTAATGTCACACCTAAAGCTCCCCTGGCGCGCCTTAAGACTGTGTCCTCTTGTCCTGTGTTATTGTATCTACCTTGTTTCACTTACAACCAAACAAATGAAAGAAACATGCTTTCTATCGTTTTTTGGAGCACCTTGTTAAACCCCTCGTGATTTCCTTCTGTAAAAATTCAGCCTGAAAAAGACACTAAAAAATCTAAAGCGAAAACTAAAAACAAAACAAACAAACCAACCCATAATCTTAATGAACCCTGAACTACAGATTCGGAAAGGGGTCTATTACTAGAACAGCCCATCCCGCCCGGAGCGAAACATTTGGCTCGGCTCCCCCTCGGTCCGGCAAGTCTGACACAAACCATTCCCTCGTTCCAGCCACCAACGCTCCCGCTGCCCGCCCGGGCGCTCGGGGTAGGGCAGGGCTGTGGCGGGCAGGGGTCTCCGCGCCCCGGGGCCGGCTCCGCTGACGCACGGGGCTCCCGGGCCGCCGCCGCGCCAGGGCTCCCGTAGCTTATGGCAACGGC
>VWYP01017676.1:679273-736495 GCA_013400435.1 Pycnonotus jocosus | reverse complement strand
CGAGCCGAGCCGTCCTTCGCGCCGGGCCCGCCCCTGCCTCGTCAGCCACGCCGCCGCTGGGCATATGCGGGCACGGGCTGCGCCCGGCTCGGCACGGCACAGCGCGGCACAGCCCGTCCTGGCATCGGCAGAGACTCAGCCATGAGTCGGGCGCTGGCCGGGCAGCCCTCGGCTGACCGGGGCGTGGAGAGGTGCGAGGAGAGCGCAGCCGGCAAGCAGGCTCCTCTCAGCCCAGCCTACCGCCAAAATGTATGAATTGCAGCAACTCAGCCCAAAATGGTCGAGGAACCACGGCCTGCGGGCTGTTAGTAACAGCTTACCGCGGCCCTTAAGGGAGAATCCACGGTTTCGGTTTGCCAGCAGCGGACTGATGCCTTGCGGGGATGAGAGCTTTTGGGATCGAGTGGTCGCAGCCGCCTCTGCTGGCCCTGGCATGGCACGGCACGGCCGGCAGCTCTCCTGGGAAAGCCATGGTGGAAAACTGAGGCTGGCTGGGAGCAGAGCACAGTCACGGCGCCCTGAGGAACCCATCTTTTACTACACGAGTGCAATACAAGCCACCATCCTTTCAGCACAACAAGGCCAGCTCTGCTCCAGCTCTACAGCCACAGCAGAAGTAAAGCCCTTTTAAACCATGTAAATCCCGTGTCAGCTTATAAGCTTATAGAAACAGTTACTGACTTCATGGAAGAAACATGACCGGAGCAAAAAAATCAGTGAAAGATAAGGATTAATGAAAAATACTATCTCTACTTGCTTTGAATAATGCCAGTCTGGCCCCTAGTGTCTCATAGGTTTTGTTGTAGGTAACATTAGTACTGCATATAGGGGAGGTAATGAAAACTCACAAGTTAACTGAAGTCACCTTTTCTCCCAAAACAGGCGTTGGGAAATAAACAACAAAAGAGTTAGATGTGACACTCACTGTACCTTGGAAATGCTTAGATAGTGAGGGGTACCTTAGTGACAAAGATGTGAAGCTCTGACCTGCTAAGCCATACCCAAATTGCAACACTGGTCTGCCTGATGTGTGAGCTCATCTGGAAGGAGGTTATGGTACACGTTATCCCATCAGAAGGACTGCAGAATTAAAAGGAAAGATGAATGATTAAGGCTCTGAAAAGATGCACGTCTGAGCAGAGGGTAAAAAAAAGAAAAACTTCACCTAAGAAAATAGAGATGGGGTAGTTTAGAGGTAATGTGCCTAGAAATGGTAGAGTAGGACAGAAAAAGAACCCTCATTTTGGGTTTCTAGCATAGAAAACAAGGAGACTATTATAATTTAGCAAATTAGAAACAGATTGGAGGAGATACTTTTTCACTCAATGTAGCTCTATGGTTGGATTCACTACCAAAGATCATGGCCAAGGCTAGGAAGCCAGCAGAGCCAACAGAAGATGGCACATTTAGCAGGCAACACAAACACTATCATGTTCCTCACTGTCATGAACTGTCAGAAGCTATTTTAAATCCAAAAAGCAGAATTTAAATCTGTTCAGAAGTCCAAACGAGATCTGCATTTAAGGAAGAATCCTCTCATATCCATACAAATAAAATGTTGTACTGCTTTCTTGACCAGTATCAGGCACTGGATTCGACAGACCTCCCTCCATTCCAGCCAGGCACAACCTGGAACTGTAAACAACGGGCTTCACCACCTGGCAGTGTTATTAGCATGAGGAGGCGGCTAAGGAGAGATTCCCATCTCCTGGTACTAAGCTGTCTGCTTTTTAAGCACTGAGGGTTTTGCGGAAGAGATGAAAGACAAAAGAAGAGCTTCCTGTTCAGAGACAAAAGTTCTCAAATCTGATGATTAGAATATCTATTTTCAAAAAGCCGTAAGTGTAAAGGTTGGTAGATGAGTAAATGCACGCAGATCAAAAAGATGCCTCTGAACTTTGGAGTGATATAAAATATCAAAGTGCTTTACTGCCATTTAACAGCTCGATATCATGTTTGTGTTCACAGATACAAAGCATACCAAGAGTTCAAAATGGGAGACTGCCAGGCTGCTCTGAAAGATGGGTTTGCACAGAGCATAATGTCCATCTAGGGAAAGCTGACAGAGGAAAAGAAAGATAAGGAATATTTTATGGAAAGAAAGGGAAAACAATTTTCTGGCATTTCATCTGCTTTTGAATGGCTTACTTATGCCCCCAACCCTTTTCCTCATCTTCCCCCACCCTGATTCTCCTTCATCCTTTTACCATCTCTGGTAAAAATACTTTATATGGTTTCACTGTCCAGCTTTGGTTCTTTCTCACCAGCAATGCTCTGTCTCCATTTCTGAAGCAGCCGAGTGGAGTGGAAAGGTGAGTACCAGTCCTGTGCAGCTGGCAGCCTTAAGAGCAGGGTCACTGCACACCTCTAACTCTGAGCAGGGTCAGAACTCACCAGCCTTCTCTGGATGTCCCTCTGCTTTGTCTGTGTGGGACACAGAGCTATCTCTGAATGACAGGGCAAGTGTTACAGAGAAATCTTTGTCAGGAGGAGGACTGAGGTGTTCATTTTACTGTATAAGAGATTGCCCTTTGAGTGCAGATCCATTCACTGGCATCTCTAATAATTCTCAGCAGCTCAGGGAAGACCTGGATTCACACACACAGGTTTTTACCAAGCACAAAAACCACAAAAACCCAGGAAAAAGCACCAGCATGTAATAAATAGCCTTGACATACCACGATGATTTCTAGGTGCTCTCTGTGAATAAAGCTGTACTTCTCAAAAGCCATGTTTAATTAGTTTCAGATGCCAGCCTGATGGGCCAGGCAGTCTGTTAGAAAAACGGTGCTTTAAAGGTTCAGGGACTGATACATGACACAGCAGCGACACAGATGCAAACCTGTCTCCTCCATTGCCAAACATGTCTCACTAAGGAACATCTTCGTCTATATACAGTCTGCCATCTTTCCAATTATCTCTGTTTTGTCCTCTGTGTAAAATAAGTGTCCCACTAATACATTTTTGTATTGAGGTGATGAATAATACAACACAACTGTATCTAACACTTGAAAACACCTGCATTTGCAACAGAAAGCCTTCTGGCAATCTGGGTAGAGAGCAAGACATCAAAGCAGAAGCGCTGTTGAAAGGGAGCCTGGAGAACCTAAGAAAGCAGTAAAATAAGAAATTGATGTAAGCTCTTTCCTAAATGTACAGATTCATTACTTTTAAGTTTGATTTTCCCATGATGAGGAAGTTAATTTTTTATTGTTTAGCCCATAAAAATAAAAGAAATAAATGTATATACTGATTTGAAAAAGAGCACAGAGTATCTTTTATAGAGTGTTTTATATCTATCTATAGTCCTTTGTATTTCTTTCTAGGCCCACTGTTACATCTGCACTGCTGTGCACGGCGCTGTTCAGAGCTGTGTGCTACAGAGAGAAACATCTGCATGTTGTGTGCATTAGGTTTCCTACACCTCAGAGCTGCTACAATATGCTCAGGTTATCTATGGAATTAAATCCCTGCCTCGTTTTCCTTTTTAGCTGACCTGGATAAAGGTTGATTTTAGGAAAGTGAAAGTATAGTAATGAACTCAATAACCCAAACTCAGTTTATGCTGGGGTGTAACACATCCTAACTCACAGCTCCCAACCCTTTCAAAAGGCGTCTGAGAGACTAAAACTATCTTTACATTTTACATCTCTTAAAAGGGCATGAGCTGCCAGTTTGTTGCCTCTGGGCCAGTTCAAGCACAGTGCAGAAACACTTCTATCTAGCCTTTTAAATCTTACAGTAGCACAAACAGAACAGATTTGGCATAAATATGTAAAGATCCTGAGCTTTAATTTATTGTCTTGAGATTTTCTGATTTTAAGCTCCAGCTTACAAGGAATAATGAAGGATGTGTTTGTGCTGGCATAGCTACAGAAGTGGTTGTGTTTAGATTTTTCCATTCCAATGTATCTAAAATCAAGAGATCATACTTGAAGTTAAACCACACCAAATAAAATTTATCTGCACTCCTTACAAACCTGGAGTTTCTAAAAATGTTAATGGATTTTTCTGTATGAAGCTCAGATCAGTTGTGAGCATATCTAGGATATTTTGTTTGCTTGTTTGAGAATCAGCCTGTGAAACTAACCAGAACCAGATGCAAAAGCTGAAGGTTTTGTATAATGAGCTGATATTCATCAGGGTCAGTATATTTCTTCCCAGCCAGTGAGTTCTGAAATGCATTGAATCAAAATCAGAATAAGCTCTCTGGATGATAGTAAGGGTGTTAACATTTTCCCAAATCAAAATATAAAATCCTCTCAAAAAATAAAAAAAAAAAACAAAAAAAATCATAGCCCTGAGTGGTAATTTTGGCTTTTAAAACTTCAGTAACACCAAAGACATGACAGAGGTAATTCTGCCCATTGTTGTGGTCTTTGGATGAGGCTTATGCCAAGTTCACTATCCCTGTGCCTTAAACAGAAAGAAGCCCATGTTGGATCTTGTTTTCCAAGTAAGAAAACAAACCAAAAACCCCATTATTTTTGATATCCTGATTTCAAATATAACAAGAAAATTTTATGGTAAAGGTGAGCAATTTGGAGACGAAACTGTATGAAGGAAACAGATTGGTACATGAGAGATTAATTGCAGTGTTTACATGCTTGATCCTCTCCATGTCTCCATAAAAGCTCCCTTTTCCTTATTGCATTTCATCTATTCCCATTCCAATAAGTACATTCCTGCTTTTTTATTGTGAGGCTGTGAAGTATAAATACTTATCAGTAACACCCTGAAATAAAATCTATTCTGCAATAACAGAATACAGTTCCCTTGCCACCTAGGTAATTTTTCACTTTAGGCACTTCAGTTTGAACTTGCCCAGCTCCAGGAGATCCTGTCTAATACCAGTTTCTTTAACAGTTAATATCAAGCTGACACCTACATTTACACATTCCTAAAGAATAGGAAAGTATGAGAAGATGCTAACTTTTGAGGAGGGAAAGCTGTTAAGCTCCCTTTGCCAACACTAGAAATCAAACCTCATATGTCACTGTCCTTGTGTGGGTGGCCTGCTTTCAACAATGGTGGCCTGTTTTCAACACCTTCTAAAGAAATTTTAATTCAGTCTGATAACATATCCTGTAACACACTCAGCATCTCTCTCAAAATCATTCACTGGGTACATCCAGGATTCTTATTTTCCAGTGTAAGTAAAAAAATCTTGTTACTGAGAGGAAAACAAACTATGTCACTGATGGACATAAAGCCACTGAAACATGAGTGAGATTCTAGTATCATCATAATTGAAGCTTCTGTCATCTTTGGAATTGTCCCATTGAACAATTACTTAAATCCAGTGGGGCAACTAGAAGCAGCTTCTGTTCCAAATTCCCTTCAGACTCCCTGTTTGACTGCCCTCTAACATGATTCTTGCATCCTGATACCTAAAGAGATTGTTCATGAAGGATAAATTTTCCTATGACAGTGCTTAAATACAAAATTGGATAATCCTATGCCATTTCAGCTTACTATTTGATGTAAGTTTTGCTTTTAAAAGGCTTTTTCCTCCCCTTTATTTATTATTATACTGAATTTTGCACTGTAATTTTGCTCTCATCTCTGGCACTTATGCTCTTTGGACTTTTCTGAACCATTTACATTATTTACATATCAATCAAGGCAGTTATAATACCAAATAAAAAATACACATTATCAAGAAATACCCCTGCCCAAAGTACATGTCTTCTTCCCTATAAGACAGGTCTAAATTCATGGGAAACCAAATGCAGGTTTACTACCCATGAAAATTAATTCATTTGGAGTGGGGTTTTTGCCTTCTAAACCTCAAGGATCATTTTCAGTTCTGACTCCTTTTGTGTTTTGTTTTGTTTTCATGGAATCAAAGGATAGATGGCAATGGAAGAATCTCATTTCTGGAGATTATTTTACACTCAGCCAGCAAGAGGGGAACCTATTTCATCTCCCTTTGTCCCAAGTGCAGAGGACCCTGACATGTCCTTCCAGGACAACAGTAGGCTCTTCCAACCCAGACTGGGAAAGCCATGCTGAAATTCTTGCAAGCTCTTAGCAAATGGTAGCATGTCTTATCCTGCTGCAAGGATAAATCTCAGACCGTTTCTTCATATTAAATAGTCTTCCCTTTGCAGCATGGTGAGGAAGCAACTGTACTTAGTACTGCAAAACCCCAAGATTAATCTAAAACTAAGCATATATGCACATCCTTCATAACTATTCTGTGAAAGTATACATAGGAATTACTTCAAGTTATTGCTAAAAAAAAACCAAAAAAACCACCAAACCACAAAAACCCCACAAACATTGGAACTATACATCTAAAGCTGTTTACCCCAGCTGAGAGTTTAGTGTTAAATGTTCATACTTAGCTGTGAGGGAGTGAAACACAAAGCCAAACAAAATCCTGCCTAATCTCAGGGATATTTCCATTTCACAGATAGTTCAAATTCAGATGTGACTTATCTGCCCTTAAAAGCTGTTAACTTCACCTGACAATGAGCCAGAAAATTGAAATGCTCCCAGCAGAACTTGTAAGTAGAACCAGAAGTGCTTTGCCATAGGTGTTCAGATGGAACATCACGATAATGACCTTCTCATTTTATACCCTCTAGATTTCTGCCATCAGACATGATTACTCAAAGAAGTCAGTTTCTTTAAAAAAAAAAAAGCAAGCACCTCAGATTTTAAGAGAATTAACGTTCCGTTACACTTTAGCACAGAGCTGCAATCAAATTAAAATGAAGTTGAGTTCACTGTACAAAGAAAAAAGATTTAAATGGTTTTGTTTGGAATCAGAGCAGCTGGAAAATTGGAAACCAGCTTAAGAATAGCTGAGCATTTTTATAGCAAGAAAACATTCTACAGTCTTCAAAGTCTTCAGATTATATTTAAGATTAAATACTATCAAGTTATTATTTTCATTTGCTTTCTTTAAATTATCTAGCTGGTAAAACTTTTCAAAGGGAGCAGGAGTAAGTATTTGAATTATTGTCCTTCTGCACTCCTTCCACTAGAATGGGCTAAATATATTTGATCTTGCAATGGAAACACCTGATTTCCCTTCAGAATTTATGCAACTTATTAAGTTGGCTTACTGCAATCATCTGCACCTCTGGCCAATCTGTGACACTATTTGTAATATGACTGCTTTACATCATCTTTGTAACGCCATAAAATGTCACGTTCCCGTTAGAGGTGACAAACTGAGGCAAGAGCTAGATGATTTGCTTTGGCTGCAGCCGTACAGAAAGCCTTTGGATAAGCTGGAGAATGATCAGTTGATCTTCCCCAATACACCCATCCCCAGTGCATACAAATTAGTTTCTGGGTAGTGTGTGCCAGGCACTTTCTGAGTCCTGCATATTCGCCAGGACAAGGACAAGATGAGAGAGCATTGCTTACTCAGTGTTTCCCTAAATCACAATCTAATGCAACTGGTAATAATTTCAAGTGTGCAGATACACTAAATTAACTTAAACTGCTGGCTGAGAATAACTGTTTGCAAACGCTATTAATGTTATTGATTTCAGCACACAGTTTTTCACTTTACCTCGATAAATGACTAAAGCTGTGGCCAAATAGCTCAACATAAGCTAAATGTGAGACACTGTGTTCAATAATGTGGTCCAGCCTAAAGAGCCCTCTTTTTTTCAGTGTTTCAGCATGCTCTTATAAAATGCTTTATTCCAGTGTTTACTAGGTGATGTGGCCATCAAAACTTAACAGCTCTTTGCTGGGCAGGCCCCAGTTTCCACTGGAGAATGCCAGGGCAGAAATTTTTTTGCCTGGAGATGCTTTAAAATAAGACTTCCTCTTTAAAAAATTAAGTTCTTCAAAGAGACTTCTCCTCCATGGCAGAAGATAATGTAAAGCAACATTTCTTATGTAGTTTTGGGATAAAAATTAAAAACAAAGGTGTATCAAATAGTTTACATCTTTCTAGTAAACACTGTAAAAAATTACATGGATACAAAATTATCTGAGCCTGTGCAGATTATTATACAAGGAGATGATTGTCTGACATCTTTTTCTTCATTTTGCTTTGCATAAACCAATCTGTTTTTTGGCCTCTCAGACTATCTTGGGTTGCAATATGTAACCAAAAGTGTGTATTCTATTAATCATTTGTTGAAACTGGCTGGGGAGGTGTTTTTGTTTCTCTCTTGTATAACCCATTCCTCATAACTTACTTTTGCTAATGGGCAAACTGTTAAAACCAGGTGGGGCAGTGTTCCTTATCTCTTCCACAACCTGTCCACCCTCTCCGGGGGATATCTGCTGTTAATGGGCCATTCAGGCTCACCATGACTGATAAAATGACATCATCCCATTGTGAGATGCTCCACCCAGTGGGAGGAGCCAAGCATTCCTTCCTGGATAAAACCTGCTATTCAGAACACCATTACAGACTGTTTTCCACTGAATTTCTCAGAGGAAGACTAGACCCAGCTCACCACCACTGAATCCTTCTACAGGATCATCTTTACTCCAGCAGAACCACATCTGTCACTCCAGAAGGACTTATTTGGACTGCTACCAACACCCTGACCAACAGGGTGTCAGGTTGTATTCTGACTCTGTCAGTGTTTCTAGGAATTTTTTGTTTGTTTGCTTGATTTTTTATACTCTTACATTTGTATTTTTAATATCCCTAGTAAATAACTGTTATTCCTATTCCCATATCTTTGCTTGAAAGCCCCCTTAATTGCAAAATTATAATAATTTGGAGGGAGGGGGTTTACCTCTCCCTTCCAAAGGAAGCTCCAGCTTTCCCTGGCAGATATCTGTCTTTTCAAACCAAGACACAGACCCTTTTCAGACAATTTAATTATTCAGACAATTAAATATTCTATTTAATATCCAACTTAGGAATGCTACTTTGACTCTTTGGGATTTCTTCGCACCTCCTTATCAGTGACAGTTCCCTGTTCTTCTTCCAAGCCAAATCCTGTTATGCTTCATTTGCATGGAAACTGAATTTTCCCTTCTCTTTTTCCAGCTCTGTCCATGTGCCTGTTTCATTCATGCACCAAACACTGTTATTGCAGTTTGGGTCATAACATGATTGCAGCCAATGCCCTTCAACCCCCCTTCAGGTGCAGCAAGTTACAAATTATCCCTGCCTGAAAACAGGGATGATTCCAACTTCATACAAAATGTATTATTTATGACTTAATCAAAAGGAGACTGTGAGAACAATGCAACTCTCCTTCAGTGAATGCACAGATACAGTACTTACTATGGAGAATAAGAAACCAGGGAGATGATCTGAATTGGGAAAAGATATGATGCATTCACTTTAAAAAAATATTATTATGTAAGCTTAGTCACAAGGCTGGATTTAGTGAGAGAGCTGAGAAGAGGAAAAAGGTAAAGGGCATGAGAAGTCGGGACGTCAGAACATGTGACTGCCTTCCTGCTGGTACCACCCATCGTTCCCATTCCTGTATGATCGATGTAGGAGTGTCTCAGTTTACATTTCTTCCTTTCACAGCTCTGTCCCATTTTCTTGGATCTAAAGGATTAAGATTCTTCAGGAAAGACAGAGGTTCAGGTCTTTAGGAAGGGATTTCTCTGTCTCTCATCTTTCTTAAATGGTTGTTCTGTTCAAGTTGTAACCCTCCCCTAAATTGCCATTCATTGTAACCCCTGCCCATCACCCCATCCTGGATGCCTTACTGGTCTACCCAACCCCTCCTACCTTCAGTATCCCATTGGTCCAAGCCTTGGATCCACCCCTCTTGATGGAACTCTCTTAGGTGGGGTCACGAGGAAAAAATCTCTCTCTGGCCTTTCTCGGGGCTCGGTCTGCCCCTGGGGACTCCCTGTCTCTGTCCTGCCTGTGTTCTGTGGGAGCCATGCTCCCCCTCAGTGTGGGATCCCCGAATAAACCCATCTAATCAGCACCCTCAAAAGTCATGTTGTGCTTTGCCTGCCAACTTGCTGCTCAGAACGTGGTCCTGTAAGGCTCTTGTATCTCCCTTGTCTCCTGGACTGAGGTATGTTGCCCTCAACCCCTGCAGCTGCCAGCCGGGCCTGAGAAAAGCAGGGGAAAGCAACACTGTCCCACCTGTCCTGCACAGCACAGTTAACCTTTGAACATCAGCACACTTTGACTAGAAGAAGAACAAGAAGGAATAGGAAAGAGCTGGGGGGAGGAAGGCATTATAAAAGGCACCAGGGTTTCTGCATTTACCAGGAAACTGTTCAAAAACCACTGATGGCCCCTTTCCCAGAAAACAGTAATATATTTAGCTGTGTTCTATATACATATAATGTATGTACATGTTGTACCTCTAGCAGCCATAATGAAGCAGTTGTACATAGAGGATGGCACAGGCTATACAGCATATATGCATATATATATATATATATACATCCTGCTGTACCTGCTGTGTGATTCTGCTCCCTCTCATGGAGTCCAAATTTAACAGTGTCCTTGAGAACCCACTGTGCCCACAGCGCTCTTCCTCAGGAAATGCTGAGCCGTTTCCTCATTCTGACATCTGCTGTTTATTGATCCTTGTCCGCCTTGTCTTCCTTTACATGAGGAGAGTGGTAATGTAACAGCCTGTGTGCAGCCAGTGCTGTGTTGTACTGGAGTATGAGAGAGCTGTATTGAGACACACAGACCTAGAGAAATTCCCTTCTGTGCCTCTTGGCTTGTTTTCCTATTTAACTATTTTCCTATTATGCTGTGTTCTCCTAATTTCAGTGAGTGCCATCTTTCCCCTGTACAATTTTTAACACTCTACTAGACTCAGCTCAACAGGAAGACCCTTGCTGTACACAGAAATGTCAAAGCAAAAGCAAGACTCAGAGGAGGAAGTTAAATCAAGCAGAAACAGAAAAAAAAATGCAGCCAATCCAGAAAACATTGAAAAAGTTTATAAAGGTGTAATAGGCAAATTGTTGTGGGAAAGAAGAGGACAAGACAGAGGGGGAATTTGTATAAAGTAAACTCAGAGAACAGGAGACTCGGATCTAAAAGACAGAGTTGGAGTTGATGGACTAAATACAATCAGAAACTACACACAAAAGGTCCATATAGCAGCAGAGTGGGGGGGAAAACCCACAACAACAAAAAGTCTCTAAAAATACAACATACTGTAACAGGATCTTGGAGTAAGTCAGTCAGTTAGAAAAGTGTCACAGATTACTTATACAAAGGGATGTGGCACCTGAAGTAGACAGAAGGAACTTGTGGGTATTGATACTTTCTTTTATTTTCCAACTTTTTACTGCTTCATGGCAATGAATTTTTTTGCACAGCACATGCAAGTCATACAGCAAATGAGCAACCCTTGAAAGGAAACATACCACATATTTTTCTGAATAGCAGATTTGACTTCAGATTGTCTCCTAAAAACAAAACAGTTTGCAAAAAAAATATATTTTGGTGCTAACTTCCACTGAAAGTACCCAGCTTCATGGAGTGCTACATGTTTCCTTGCTGTCAAAAAACACTTGAAGAGTTCCTGGCTTTCCCTTTGCTACTCACATTGTGTGCAGGCATTTCAACTGACCTAAATGCATTATTACATTGAAATAAGATTCTGTAGGGCAGACTCAGATGAAAATTATATTTTGTAAGGAAGTAATTGCCAATAAATAGACATTTCTAGAATTTCCACTGGAATTGGTGGAATTATTTATGCAAATATATCCCATGATCAGCCTGACGTGATCAGGGCAGGGGTGTTGAGAGGAGGAAAACCCAAGCCTCAAGAGGTATTATACTGGGTTCTCCTAATTTCAGTGAGTGCCATCTTTCCCCTATACAATTTTTAATTATTTGCAATTAATTCTGGACATTTAGAGAAAACTGTTCATTAATTCAAATATTTGAAAGAATCAGCAAATGTAATTTTCCTCTAAATGAAACCTTTGGTCTATGAAAATAAGAAAAAGAGTACTGGAAAATTTTTAGCTTTTCACATTGGCATCCTGTTAACAAAAGTTCTCTGTCCACCAGTGAGATTTTAGGGTGACAGTAAAACAGAGTGCATATATCCCCTACACTGAGATCATTGTACTCTACTCCTGCAGAGTAGCAGTTGTAAAAAATATTGAGTGGTATGAGTACTCCTGCCTGCTTACATGACACAGGCACATTCTGACCAAACTTAAAATGGAAAGTCTGGGCTCTTCTAACACCTACCAATAAATGGTTTGGGTCACTGAATATAACTTATTTTCATTCCCCACTGATACGAAGTGAATTCTAAGCAGGTACAGAGGGAGATGTGCCTCCCAATTGCAATCTCAAGAGCAGAATTGATTCAATGTATTTATCTTGAAAAATGCCAGGCTTTCGTCATCACACGTTTCTTTCCAAAGGTGTTTGAGTTACATTTCATATCTTATGATCAGCTGCATCCCTGAAGTGGTCTATCTCCCCTTTATTTAAAAGAAAATATTAATGAACAAAGGTAATGTTATGAACACCTGTAATCCCTGAAGAGTAAGAGAACTCCAGGCATCAAAGCAAAGCATCAAAAGAGGCAGCAAAATGCAATTTAATTGCAGGAGCACATGAGGTTGAATTTCAGCTGAAAGAGTCCAGGACTTGATCATGTGATTTTGAACAAGTCACCTCACCCTTAGGTCTCTCTTTCCTTGTGCATTGTTTACAGCATAAACACACAAGGCAGCCAAAGTGTGATGCAGGACAGCCCTCAAATATGTTTACCTGCCCTTGCAGTGCCATTATCTGGAGGAGGAGCTGTGCAAAACAAATAAACAAGCAAAGAAAAAAAAAACCAAACATGGAAAATAAATTGAATTACTTATGCTAAGATGAATTGGGGAGCTATTGTAATTTAAGTAAAATTTGTGAAGTTTTTAGGAAGGCCCAAATCACTGATGTGCCTATTGAGCACTCACTCTTGAGGTGCTAAAGATACTGGAAACACAAGAATCCTGAGGTTATTCTGAACACATCCAGATGAAAGTGGCAACTTCCATTAAGAAGCCCTGCAAAATTCCAGCAGCAGCCACTGGGCACAATGGACTGACAGCAAGCTAGGGATTAGACTCCTTCCATTCTTCATTTCAGTGAGACACATACTGAAAATTCCTCCAGGCAAAAGATAAGCACATGCAATCCTCCTTAACAGTGCCTGTAAATGACAGGTTATGTGCATCAAAATAATACAGAAAACAAAGAAGGAGATACAACTTCTACGAAGGTGAAAATCTCTTTTACTTACAACACTGATAATCTATAACTTTGCTAACTCACCTTGAAGTAAGAACAATCCCCATTGTGCCATTCTATAAAGGCTCACGGAAACTATATGGCTCCCAAATTCCTCACATTTCTCCAGAAGAAAGATTGGTACTTTAGCCCAATCTCTGCCACGAGTAAAAGATGTCCTTAAGGGTAGCAAAAAATGGAAGGTGCAGAGGGAAAAAGCTATTTTCTTAGCAAAATATTTTCTAGCCCAAATGTCCTAGGGTGCCTGAAGGGAGAGACCTGCCAACCTTAATGTGTGAGGAACTGCCTTACCCGGACATTTGACTGTTTCAGAGGTTCCGCCTGCTGCCCTCCCCTCTGTCATTGCCCAAGACATTGTCAAAGATGTATCTGGAGGAACAGAGGGGCAAGGACCAGATGAAATTGTGAACTGAGTTTGCACCATCATATGACATTTTCATGTGACTACCCCCCAAATTCCATAACCCTGTCACCCAGAGCTAATGCCAAGTACTTTCATTTGGTTCATTCTCAGCTTGCATTCAAAACCAATCTTTTTCTACAAAGCATTTCCTCATTATCCATGCAGAGGGAAAGAGAAAGAATGGACCAACGTTTGCACAAGCAGAGATGTTGCAGGGCAAGATCATAAGTTTTTTATCGGTTTGAGTTTGAATAGCTTCATCTGAACTAATAACTCTCCTAAGTTCATTTTCCATGTGATTTACTCTGACAGACAAATTAGTAACTGTAGAGAGAGGGATAGAGGAGCCAAAACCTTTTTCATTTCAGTTTCAAGAAAATATAACTTCTGCATAATAGCAAAACATTGAATAGGAGAATAAAATTCAAAGCTAAACAATTGAAAACTTGGGTTAAATCATCTCTTTTGCTAATCAACTCTGCATAAGTGTTTTATGAAAAGTAGAGAGCCAAGCTCAGTTCCTGGATAAAACCTATAATTATTTTATAAAGACATATAGTAATTGAGGATGATTCAGAGATAGCTGAAGAAATAGCAGCTGTATCAATCTTCGGGGAAACAGTTCACAGAACTACATTTTAAAGACTCCTCAAGGGCAACTGCTAGCTATAGTCCATCTGTTCATAAAAATCAAAATGAGAAAAAAAAATCAATTATGGTTTAAATTTAAATCAGATTTCAAGCCCAAAGCTTTTCAATTTCTTTGTCTAAGATTGCTGGCACACAGGATTGGATTTAAGAGCTGTGTGATCTATTTGAGGACAGGCTGTCAGGGCACACCATTACATGTTCAGGTCTCTCCTTTAGGCCAAATTTGTGAACGTTACTGAGTTTTTCCTCCTTTTACTCCCAGCTAGGGGTGACTGACAATGTCTCTGTCCCCTCACATCTCAGAAGCAGAATGCCCTGAAAATCAAGGTCTACATTCCTGGCTCAGATGAATGAATTGTAGGAAGAAGTGGGATGAAAATGTAATGAGAGATGTGAAACAGAGGTCACATCAAATGTCATTCTGCAAATTAACAGATCAGTTCAACTTCTTGGATCATAAGACACTACATGTAGATATTAGTAGGAAGCAGAAATCAGAAAGACAAATTGATGGGCATTCTCTCATGGAAGGGATGCAACTTGGGAATGAATAGAACCAAATTTTCTGTAGCAGCATAAACATTATGTTACATTTTTGATGGAAGAACAGCAGTGCTAATAGCTAATAGTGTATCAAGATCACTTCAGTATTTTTAATTGCATTAGCAATGCAAGGGCAGGTACTTCTCCTTTGGTGAGACTGAATTTGTATTATTAATGTGCAGAGAAGATTCTGCATTCAGAAGAATTTATCAACATTGTCTATATTAGTTGAAATACATACTGCAAAGCCTCTGCAAGCAGGGAAAATACTGTGTATAACAATAAAACTGCAGACAAAATATTGCAAATAAAAATGCAATAAAACTGCAGATTTCTAAAGGGACTAGCAGAACTTTACTGAGTTGGAGTGAGCAATGAAGACTTACATCAGCTGAGAGCTGGGTCCATTATTTCTGTAATACTATCTAAGTCATCATAAAACATGACAGATGCAGTATTAATGATGACCTGCCAAAACTTAACCAGAGTCTCCCCAAAACCTTGTTGCGTCAATCAGGGCTATGTATGACACTTCTGGAATAAACTGCTTTCATTTCAAATCCATCAAATTTTATATTTTGCTTCTCCTTGAGGTGATTGCTTTTTGGCTGGGACAAATTATGTACTCAGGTCGACTCCTGTGTTAGAGTTCACTTTGAGTACAGCCTTCCTGCTCTTCTGAAGGTGCGTGAAATTCCTGTGAGAGTCGGGTTATCTGATGGACAAACGCGTTCATTCCCTCTCGCTGAGCCCAGAGGGTGAACAAGCCGACTTTGGGCGAGGATGGAGGGGAAATCCACAATAATGAAGAAGGTAACTCCCAGAACCTGCCTTTCCTTTCCCCTCCAAGCAGTTAGAGAAGGCTGTTAAAAGAGCGTGAGAATGGCACTTTCACACACTTCTGCAGGAGGGTAGTCCTGCCCACAGCACTGCCAAATAAAGGATGGACGCCTATCCGTGCAGGGGAAGCCACTGTTTAAGCACGCACCAATTATCTTTGGAAGTTAAAAGAGATAAAATCACGCTGCTTCTTAATGCTTCTAAGTAGAGCTGTAGCACTGTGAAAATGGCACCTGCACAGAGCAGTCTGTGCATCCGTAAGCTGTGCCATGCTTCTCCAATGCTGCAGCACTGGCTTTGAAAACCTTATTGTTCCCCAATAAACTGAGGCTATTTTGATCTGCCTCAGATTTTATCTTTAGAATTCTGCTTTTCACATTTTCTGTACAATGTGGAGTGCTGGAAGTATTTTCCCTGTAAATGGACAGGGTTAAGAGAGCGCAAGTGCAGCCAAATGCAGAGTCACCATGAACTAGCCATATTATAGCCATATATATGCAGCATTAGCATATGCATTCCACAGCAGACAACAGTACTAATATTGTCTTGAGTCATTAACTGATCATTAAGAAATTAATATTTACCTCCAATATACTTCTGATCAATCATTTTTTCCATAGCAGTGGAAAGTGATGCAGACCATGAATCACCAGTATAGCATCTTTCGGCAGTACTTTGCATTTTCTTGTGAGGGGAACTAGGAAAATTAACTAGTCTTTTCTCAGCTAAATTCATTGTTTAGATGAACGTGTCATTCAGGTCAGCAATGTTCTCCATTGTAATATTTCATACCAAAAAAGAAAATTGAAATGAACACATTTTTTCATCTATTTCTTGTCAAGTGCTGGCATTCATGAGCTGAAAAATGCTGACTCAATGGCACTTTTTGAGATGAGAGTTTCCCCGAAGAAAGAGAGAAAAATCAGAGCTAAGGAAGATAAAACCTCACCAAAAAAGTGCCAAATCCTGGTCCACAATGTAATACGTGAAATGTATAAATTCGTGACTTGTAATCTCTGTGGTGTATAAATTCATGTACCAAACATATCCAGCACACTGTATTCTATAATCCAAAGCTGTGGTGCAAACTCTGACTCCTAGGGTATCTCCTATGACAAACTTTCAAAGATAGTCACAGGGTAAAGTCATCATTTACAGCTGAAAGGATCCAGCTACACAGGAGATGGCACCCTAGCCCGGGATGGGAACACCGTACTCAATGCCTGATATCAATCTAGATGGAGGCAGCCAGAGACTGATCAAATCACTCCTCTGGTGATCATTTCCAGGAACCCAATGCAGAGGCCCTGATTCTTACAGGAAGACTTTTCAGAATGAAATCAACAAGAGAAAGAAGTACATGAATATGTACACCGAACAGAAAATCACAATAAACTTGCCTTGGGGAAGAAAAACTGTATAAAATCTAAGCCCTAAGACTCAGATGGTGTGGAAGCAGGGGAAGGCACCTTTGCTGCTGTACTCTCTCCCACCCAACTTGATCGATGTTGCATGCTTTTATTGTGGCTATTTCAAATTGGTTTTGGGAATTGTAAAATAAATAACTTGATACTAATTTTGATTCTGATTCATTTATAACAACAATAAAGCCGTTCTAGGAGTATGTTGATGATGAAGAGCTCATATAGGAGCACTTCACAATGATCAGAATGACATTACCTCAGATCCACACCAAGGCCACATCTGGGCCTGGTTTGGCACGCTGCCTCCAGTCTGGAGGTTAAGCCACCTATTCAGATCTAGCCCTTTTGGCAGAAGGCTGCATTTGCTGTCAGCTCCAGAGTCTACAAGTTGTACAAAGCTACACCAAAGGCAGAACAGGTCCTGAAAGCTTCCTGCTGCTTGCTGCAAGGTGATAGACGTGCTGCAACAGGCATGCAGATCCTGCAGCAGCTATACCCATGCCCTCCCAGATGTACATGCTGCCTTTCTCCTCCAGCACAGAATGAAAGCTGCACAAGCAACTCAGGGACATGGAGTTCCTCCTAAGAACTGTTTCCTTGGAGGACAACAGCACTGCCTGGAGTTGTGGCTGGTGAGACTTGACCCACAAAGAACACAAACGGCTGCAGACAGAGCAGACTTTTCATTTTCATTTGATTTCTTATACGATTTTGTAAGAGAAATATTAATAGCACGCTAATGGCAGCAATTACTATAATGAATGTGACAGCTGGTACCAGCAGCTGAGCATACGTTGTGGGTTTTATATTTTCTGTGGATGGCATGAGGCGGCTCTGAGCAGTTGCAATCACTGTCTTCTGCTTTTCCTGAGGATTCTATTTTCAGCAAGACTGTGCTTGTGGCAAAAAAGATGGAGAGCTACTTTTGTAAGTGTGTCACCCCTCAGGAGGTTACTCACAGCTCAAAGAAATAGGTAACACGTTCAAAATATGGTCGGCCTCTCAACCTGCTCTGGTCCTCTCAATGGGTGCAGTTCCATTGCCAAAGAAAATATCCTTCAGCTGTTCACCAAGCAGTTTCTTCCTAAAGAGAAAACTGGGTGGAGGCACTCCTGCTGTAGAACTATGAGGCAATAAACAAAACTGTGGTCACTTGGAAACATTTACAAACAAAATGCACATCTGGGATCCCACAACTGTCACCTGCATCACCTCTGAACAGACCCCTTGAGAGTAAATGAAACAGAAATGTAGCACAGATACTAAAGAAAGGGTAGAAAGGAAATAAGTAAATTGTTCAAGCTCACCTTCCACTCAGATTAAAGCATGAATTTTAGTTAGAAGTGAGCTGGGCTCCTGCTCTGCAGAACACGGGCACCTAGCGGGCGTTGGACTGATGGGTTTTAGTTAAACCCATAGGGTGGTGCCAGCCTCCCCAAAGGCAATGTGGTTCAGATGTTCACCTCCAAATTCTCAAAAGTTGCCAAACTTGGAGTTCAGCATTCCTGTTTTAAACTTGGAAGTCACGGCTGTTCAAATGCTGCTCTACTCTCATTCGCTTTTCATGGTAGCACAGTCTACGTGCTGGGACGCCTGAGGCACTTCCAAGCTTCAGGAGAAGCCTGCAGGAGCTGTGCCGAACTGCAGGAGACAAAGGAAGCATGAAAGGCCATGGGCACTTCTGGTACTCACTTTACACGGTGTGAAAACTTAAAAGGTCATAATAACTGCGCCTGTCACCTGCTCAGCCACTGAACAATCCAGGAGAATTGAATCAGAATTCTTGCCTGCCCCAAGAGAAGAAATTTAGGAGTCCCCTTGAAACCAGACCCTCAGGCTCTTCCCAATCAGTCAACCAAAAAAACTTTGTTTCTCCTAAAGAGCTACATGTTCTAAAATTACCTGAAGTTGTTCTCAGAACAGAATGCTTCCAGAAGTTCCGAGTTCTCAGGCTAACATCCACATCTAGTAACACGTTTGCACTCTGCCACTTGTAAACTTAGGTCAAAGTTGACTCTCATGGTCAATTTCCGAGACTAACAGTTCTGGTTACCTCATGCTCTTGTCCTGAAGGACTGTTCCAGCCTACCCTACCATTATGAAAAGTAATGACTGTGTTTTTAAAATGCCTCTCTGTCGAAGACTTACAGTGCGAATAAAGCACGACTTTTACATTTAAACGTTCTGTGCATTCAGCAACCCTCAGTGTGCGAAGATGCAAATGCATGTAAGGCAGAGAGAATACACCAACATTTTAGTTGAAGGGAAAATAACTTCCTAGAAGCCACAGAAGACAAAATATAGCTTTAGGATCTTAACTGATCTGACATTGCCAGGAGGCAAATCTTGAAGCACAAGGCTCAAAGAAAAACAAACAAAACCAAGTAGCATATCCATTAAGGTCTTCAAAAAACAAAGGGCCAGCTTAGAGGCAATCTATCAGTGTAACAGCAGAACAGGCACAGTCGCTGACTTCAGCAAGGAAGCAGACGGCTGAATTTTGGACAAATGAGAAACTCCGAAGAAAAATTGCTGGCAGCTCTGTTAGAAGGACATTAAAATAATAAAATCCTCTGGTCACAAGGGCAAGCATTGCAGATACAGGTGAGTCATAGACCATTTCAGGACACAAGATTTTGAAACTCAAAACTCTAAGGGACACACACAACGTGGCCTCACATATCTCTTTGTGACAAACACATGGTCAGAGATGTCCTCAGATGACTCAGCTGCCACAGTGTCATTTTCAAATACCTTGGCCTGTCTTGCTTAACCTCAAGCCTTAAAGAGCAATTTCTGCTCAAATTGAGGCATGCCAAGTTGATGAGGATACAGGCCTAGAAGCTGTTGGCTAATTGTCACCACTGCTATAAAGTCTCTCTTGTTGAATTTTGTTCTCTTTTAAAAAGTGAAAGGAAGACCAGGTTCTTATTCAGATTCCAGAATATCACTCAGGAATACTGTGGTAGCATGATCCCACTGCAACACTGTGGTAAAAGGTATTCTCATCAGTCTTTGTGGAGGCATAAAGGACAAGATCAACAAATGGATACTGAATTGTAACAGATCAAATCATACACTTGACATTTAAATAAAATAACATTAATGTAAGCTTCAAGAAAAGTCTGCGTGGCCCTTTCTCTGGTGCGTTTTAAAAATACCAACAGTAACAAACACCTCAAGCATGGGTAACTGCCTCACTGCCTTGTTGTAGTAACTTGCTGTTCATTTAATGCTGAAAAAGAGATGATTCACAGTCCAGATGATGTATCATCCTCCTTTTTCCTTTCATTTTCTTACCACATTATCTGCACAACAGCGATATTGCATCCGAGTGGAAAAGCACTGTACTGTGCATCAGAACACCTGAATTCTCCACTTGGCTCAGCCACAAGCTGACACTGACCTTGAGCAAGTTTTTACTCCTTTTGTGTCCTTTTTGTACATTCAGGACCAGGTTGGTTTCTGCTGCACTTAATGAGGTGCCCAGTGCTTTGTGTAACCTAGATTTAAGGGGAGCTGTAAATACACAGGAGGAACAATGATACTGAATGCATTACAGAAAGGAATGTCCATACAAACTCAGGAGGAAGAATTTGGGCCTCCTTTAGCAGCTGCTGCTGCAGTTCAGCAACTCAAGGGCCCACTGTGATGCTGTGTCTTCGATCCACAGCTAGGGCTGGGAATCAATTCACTAGCTGTTTCCTGTCCAAATTACAGTCGTATCACTTCAGAACAAGTGGAAAAGGAGCTTGGTGGCAAAGACACAATGTGGAATGTCATGTTCAACACTACACTACTTCATCTTTATTCATAGCTTTTTGAATTTACTTGTCATGGTCCCAACAGAGCTGACACCACTTTCAGACAGGTCTATAAGTGTAAGTAGCACAATTTTCCACAGGCTAGAGAAGAACAAATTACCATGAACCTTAATAATTTAAAGTGCAATATTTGGCTTAAAGGAATAATTCAAATAAAGCATTTATAAACTTGGTCAAGCTTTTATTTTTTAAAAGAATTCCCTGACCCAAAGTGAAGCCATAAGAACAAAAAACATGAAAAAGAGAGAGATAGACTGAGGGAAGATAACAGTGCCACAGACATCAGCACTGAACTTGTTTTCCCAACTACACCCTGAATATTTCAGACTCTTCCCATTTGCTTATGTTCTGCTCAGGGTTCATTCCTGCCCTGATTAATGTTCCAGCTACTGAAAGCCTTTGATGAAGTTAGACCTCAGGGGATTGTCTGTGGGCTAAATGCAAAGGCATGTTCTTTTTAAAGACATGAGGTTTATTATATTCTTGAGGTATATTATATTCTTTCCCCTGGGACAGATAAAGCAATGCATTAAATACATAGGTCTACCACGGAGTGAACAGGTGGGAGGATACATGTCTTGTCCCTAAATAAAATCACAGACTATACCTGTGAGATTGCCCATTTCATTCTCCACTTAAAAGATAAATAAAATGGTGGAGTCTCACACACTTTTCAGAACCAGAAACACTTGCTGCGCTGTTTTCTCCACAGAGCTCTCACAGGATGCAGTTTAAAAGTATAGATCTTCCTTGCTTTCGTACAGTTGAATACTGTCAATGCCTTGCCACAGCTGCTGTTTTGTGTAACACAGGCCAGTTTTGCCATGTGGAAAGATACTGTCCCAGTGAAGCAAAGAAAAAATTCAATTAATCAAAAAACATTCTCCCAAGATAAAAGCATCATTTTCGCTTTTGATGTACGAAATTGCTGTGTTGCACAAACCTTCTACACTTACTTTCCAATATTCCTTACAATGACTTCTCTTCATATCATTGTCAAACAAATCCCTCAAAGGGCACTTTTCTGACCTTCCTGATAAGCTGACCTTGCTTTGTTCTTTAATGAATAATTTTCTTGCTTCCACAGCTAGTTTTTCTATTTCTTTTGGTCATTGAGCTCTCATATCCCTTCCCATCGGTCCCAACATCCCAACATCCCTGAGACCAAAAAAGCACCAACTTAAACTAAGCCCTAGTTTAACTGTAAATCATTAAAGCTGAATTTCGAGGAATTTTATGAAAATTCTCATGAAGTGTGATGTGGCTTTCTAATTAACAGAGAAAAAGCATGAGTGTAAACCTCGACCTGCATGATTTTTCATTCATCTTTTCAGTGAATAGGAAAGACCCTTGAGCTTTTTGTGTGAAAAAATAGGTTAGTAATATCATGACTAGTATTTTAAACATAGTGCCTTGCTTCAGACTCTTAATTAACAGCCTGAGTGTCAGGTAATTTGCTGTAGGCTCTCTAGTGTGAAGACAATCTTCAGTTTTTTAACATGTTTGCACAAAGAATCTCCTCATCTCTGCAGTCATCGTTTGTAGGTGTGTATGTGATATAAGAAATAACCTTTAACACCTGCATGCAAACCTATCTGAGCTACCCATAGATTACTCTGTCCCTCAAGAGGTACTCTCACATCTGGACACAAATACAGACCAGTAACTTCATGCTACCATTCAAGATGAAAACAACATTGTGCTAAACATAACAACTACCCTATTTTCAGGGTACGTTCCCTCTGGATACGGAGCTGGTTTAACCTTTGTTGACAGCAATGCCTTGACAGTCTGCTGAAAGGTTTCTGGATGTCAGAACTGCATGTTTGCCTTTTGCACTGGGGAAAAGACTACACATGATGTTGTGTAGCTGAGAACAGGCTGGGTTTGGCAAGGGCTCATCCAAAGATAGTGGGCTTTGGCAAACATCCTCTAAGAGCCCATGACCTCAAGCATATTTGACAGAAGAAGGAGCACAGCAGCTTTGCTTGCATCCCTAATCTCACGAGGGTCTAGCTGGAAGCCAGGGTGATACTCTACCAAAACAGCTCTAGGGTTTTCTCATGCAATTTCATCCACTTGCCCAAAATCCCTACAGAAAATGTCCATGTATTGGTTCTAAATGAAGTGACTGATTCATGACTTAGTAACCAGTCTATTTTTATAGTGCAGCATCCTCATGAATGCAGTCAGCCTGCAGAAGCTGGAGAGCAGAAAGGCAGCAAGACCCCTGTGAGCCAGAGCTCAAATGTCAAGGAGCACTTCTGCCTGTGGGACGCAGCTGTCTGAGCTGTGCAGTGCCTTTTCTGCAGCCAGCAGGGAGCAGCACAGGAGCCTGCAGGAAATGAGAACATAATCCAAATTCTGCCCTGTTGTACAAGAGAAAGTCTCACCAGGAAGTCCACTGAATTCAATAAACTTTGGCTGGACTTACACAGACACAATGGGGATTAAAAATTTGTCCTCCTGTACTGTGTGCCCTCAGCAGCTCTCAGGGGGATAGCATCACACAGAAATATCTGACTTGTTAAAGTGAGGGCCAGCAGTGCCAGCTATGTGATTTTAGTATTTAAGCATTTTAGGATCTAATAGTACAATGCATTCAACATGGCTCAGTACTCTGGTACTTCTCAGTGCTGGCTCAATGTGGTGCCGGGATACATCATAGGTGGTAAACTGCAAATGGAGAACTCTCAAACCACTGGAACAAAATACTGCTTTCCCTACACATTGTGGACATTCCTACAATGGATGTATTGGCATAAGTGTTTTCTATTTTACTCACTTTTTAAAATAGGTTTCTGTCAAGTACTATGGACAGTACAATGTTGTAGCAGGACTAGAGGAGGTGACTGGCATGTTTGTGTTGTTTTTTTTTTTTAAACAGCCATTTAAGAAAGAAATCTGTCTTAAATGGAATGCTATTTTAGTGCTTTTCTAGAAGTACATTGATTTTCTGCCATGTATTTTGTGGTCAAAACCCAAACGCAAGAATCTTTCCCTGAATATGATTATTTTAATTGTGTTCCAGTGACTTAATATTTATGCAATTAGAAAGTAACTACCGTGGCATTTTAAAAGATTCCTCTGAATGGCAAGCTGACAAGTGCTTGCATATCATTCTGAGTAAAATGACTTCCCATTTTTCTGCTGACTCTAACAACTATAATTACTGCTTTATTCGAAATGTTCAACATGTTTCAAGAAAGAACACAAAATCTTCCCTTAGTGTTCTAATGAGCTGCTTTCTACTGAAGAGCAAATCCTTAAGTAGGAGAACATATAAATTGATAGGGTGCCAGAGCTGCCCTAAATAAATATCAGCCCATCATTTGCAGTCTGCCAATGCTGAGCTATTGGGCTTTTGGGAGCTGAGTTTACAGAGAGGGAGCGAGAAGCGTGACCGCTTCACTTGAGCTTTGTCAGTGCCCTCACCACGGGCCTCTGGGGGACAAAGGCAAATCTGGGCATTTAGTCAAACTACTGGTCTTTTCTTCATCCAAAAGGTACATTTAAAGACAACCACAATGTTCAGAATTTTGAAATTGCTCAGAAGCTCACATCCCTGAGACCAATGGAAATATCACAATTTTCTTCACCAAGCCAAGAATTTCATTCCTGGTTGGTTACTTTGTTGTGAAAAATTCATTACAAGTTTCTGCTGCTTGCATTAGCATTACAAAAATACTTAATTGTTTTTGCTTAAAAAACACTTTATGTAACTCAAGTAAAGTAATGCAAATTTTATGGATTAACTAACACTTTCAGGAATAAATAACTTCATAGTCATGCTTTCAAATCCATTTGACACAGAACAAAAATCTCAGGTGAACAGAAGATAAGATGTAGCAGTCTCTTGGGTGTCAGAACAGCCCACTAAGGCCAGGAATGGGAGCCCTAGCAGGAATTCAATTTGGAAAAATAATCCATTGCTTACATCAAGAAATAGTCTTGTATGATTACATTATAAATGAATCGGAATCAAAGTTAATATTAAGCAATTTATTTCACAATTCCAAAAACAATTTTAAAGTAGCCATGATAAAGGAAAACAACTTCGATCGAGTTGGGTGGAAGGAGGGAACAACAGCAAGGGTGCAGTCCCACAGCCTCCACACCACTGTGGTTGAGGCTGGGGTTTTTATGGAGTTTTTCTGCCTGGAGGCCAAGCCCATTGTGAGTCCATATCCAAGATACATATGCATGTACTTTTTCTTTAGCTGATTTGGTTTTGAAGGGATTTCCTGGAAGGATTTGGTTTCTCTGATTGCATTTCTGGAACTGGACATCTGGTGATGATTTCATCAAGTTCTCACCTGAGTCCTCCCAGATCAATATCAAGCGCTGATCACTTGAGAATTGCTGTTCCCATCCCAAGTTGAGGAGCCATATCCTTCCTGGCTAGGTCCTTTCTGTTGCAAATTCTGACCTTATCTTGGAATTATACTATGGGAAGGGGGATGTTGCAAGCCCTGAGACCAGGGCTTGCCACATAGCCCTTGAAGAAAAATAAAAATATACTGGATACATTGGATACACGAATTTATACGTCATACATTTCACAATTATAAGTTAGTGAGGTCTCAAAGAAACTTTGGAAAAGAGGGAGTCAGTAGACAGTTTGAATTTAAAAGAAAATAAACAGAATAGAAAGCACAAACACCATTATCTCCATAACCCAATATATGTTGCACCCATATTACAAATACTGTGCACAGTCTTAGCCCTCCCATTTCCAAAAGCATGTAGCAAACTGGAAAAGACATTGGAAGGGAAGCCCTCATGACAAAATAAAAATGTTTGAGTTGAAAAATGCTGGCATCTGTTTATCACAAAGGTGTCCTTTGCTTCAAAAATAGTGAAATATATATATTTGTGGCAAATTCATGCCCTTAGCTTCCTAGAAAAGACATAGTGAAGCAAAGTGGAGAATTTATCCTATCTCACTGTGATTTGGAAAACAAAAGTAAGCAAGGACAAATGGAAAAAAAACCCCAAAACCCAACAAAAAAACACAAACCCCAAACCAACACACCCAAAAGATAAACCCAAATATTTTCACATCTTCTGCCAAGACAAAAAGTTATTAATTTCATGTTTTAAAGATGGGTCTACTAGTCATGAGAATGTATCACTATGAATGTATGTACAGAGTCTTCAACATTGGTGGTAGTGGATTGGTTTTTTGCATTTTATAAATGTGTCAGCAAATATTTCTCCTTTGCATGCACTCCAATGTTTTTCAATGACCTGTACAAAGATTCCACTTTTAAAACCTGTCTAATTTAAGCCCAGTATTTTTTATTTTTGCCACACTAAGCAATCCAGATGGGTGGTGTAGAGAGTAACAGCTTTCGAAAATACTCAGGTTCATTAATTTCTCTGCTCCCCATTTATCACTGTCAGCACTGCAAAGAGGAATAGGAGCAGGAGAAAAAGTGGATTGCTCAGATTTTACAGACTGCTTGAGGGTTTTGTTTCTTCCTCTCAAACTCTACTGTGGCTATAAAAAGTGAATAATCAAGTGGCCTGATTACCTTCTAGAGCTACAGTAATCTAATGAGTAAATCAAAATGATACATGCATGATAAAAATAATATATTCAACAAGATCAATGTTATGGAAGGGTGCTATGCAAAAACTGTCCCTGCAGGACAAGAACTGAAATAAAAATACTTTCTTTGTTCCCAGCAACACTTAGTCTAAATTCTTTGCAGGTCAAGGTAGCCTAATTAGCTCTAAATAAGGAACACCCAGTAGAGTTTGTTCTGTCATACATTTTTAAAGCCTCTAAACACGTGATTTGCTCAGTTGAACTCTGGAGTTTGAAATTCAAACTATTTTGGCAACCGTGATGCTGTGCATTCCCTCAGCTATAAAGGTACACCAGCTCTTGCAACACCCCAACTCCCAGGTGATTTTTTTTAAATCTCTGTCTTGGTTTTAGCCCAATGAACACATTCTTCTGTTGCACAGTTTAACTGCACCTCCTTCACATCCTTTCAGCTCAGCCCTTCGCCTGATGAAGCACCATCAGGTGGCACAGCAGAGAAAAAAACAGGCTGAATGCCAAAGAGATGAAAGCATTTCTAGTGCTTGAATAAAATCAGCGGGGTAGTTAAATCTGGAGGCTTCTCCAGGAAAAGCAGCAAACAGGAGCTCCCTTGCATTACTTGCCCAACCTCTGTGCTGCACAACTTCTGCAAAGCTCCTCCTTGTGGAATATTCAGAGGTTCTGCAGGGAGCAACAAAGCAAGAAAACATCACTCTGTATTTCTGAGTAACCCACAGCCAGGTATCCACACAGCTGGACTAGTGGCCTTCCCAGTCATGACTGTGAACAGCAAGACTGCTGGTTAAGGGCACAAATTCGGGCACAAAGATGAGCCAAGGACATCTGCAAAATTCAGGTGTTTCAGGCAACAGTCTTGCACACAATGGTACTATGCTGAAGAGATAACAATCATATAGTTTCCATTTGGCAAATAAAACCAAAAAAGAACCAGACTGATAAAAGAGTTTCACTTTTAGAAAATGTATGGGGAAGCTTGACCCAGCAGCCAATAAACCAGTGGCTGTTAAATTGATATCTTCCAGCACGGGCATCATCATGCAAATCAGCAAATGCTATATTTTAATACTTGTGAAGTGCTGACATGCATACATAAATCAGGAATCACTTTGCCAAGCTGTTCTCATGCTTTTTCAGTTTAAAATGACAAGAGCCTCATCTAGATAATCTTATGGTAAAGTGCCACTGGCCGCATAATATTATACTTTTCAGAAACATGCAGTATTTTGAAGAACCTGGCTATCAGCCAAAGTATGGCTTTTAATTCCAAAGGCTTAGAAGATTTTGGAAAGAGCACACTAAAGGAAAGAAAACAACATCAGGCATCTTGGAAAACCAGACACATTGAATTTTGCTTTTATTCCTACATAGTGCTACTGCCTATTTCTGGTTTCTAATGATAACTGGTTCTGATTTGTATCTCAGCAGAAACCTTGTGGGATTTTCCTCACATAATTTCTTTTAAACATTTCTCCATAGATAAGGTAATTAAATTTTTTTTTCAAGGTGCTAATTTTCTCAATTTACAATACTGAAAATAAGTAGCTACAACCTTTGGTTATAATTCAGCTGATACTGATCTGTAATTTCGGATATTCTTTGAGATAAAACTAAGTGTTATAATTCTCTGCACAGTTACAATTTTCAGGAGGAGGATTATAGTTTGTCTGTTCAAACAATTACATGCAAGAGCGAAACTCAAAAATAAAAGCTAAGAATAGCAAACTAGTATGTATTTCACATTTCCTTTCCTGTAATCTATAGAAAAAAAAATTTGAATCAGAAAGAATAACTTCCAATCTAAATTCCTATTTTTGTCCTACTTTCCAAACATCTACAGTCTAAATTTTCAGATGTTGCTTCAAGTTCTATAAATGAAGTAAAAAAAGTTGGGTTTGGTTTTTTTCTCATCTGCCATGCAGCACCATTTTATGTTATATTCTTAGGTGGCTAAAATTATGGAAAGGACACAGCTTGGTTTTCTCAAGTGGACTGTATCAGAATGCCCCAGAAAAGGATTCTCCATCCCCGTATTTCAGTGCTGGCAGTCTACAGAGTTTGTAGTCTGGCATACAATAATTCACCTATTTCACTGACTGATTTAATGACATTGGACATCAAAATCAGCCAATCAAACCTCTCAAATTTTTTTAATTGTTAGAATAAACCAAAGGAATTCTTGACATGGCCCTACTCAAACTGACTATGGTGTTTAAAGCTAAGTCACGGTGTTTCAAAACAGAATCACAGAAACATTTGGGTTGGAGAATGTCTCTAAGATCATAAAGTCCAACCTCTGAACAATCACTAGTTGTCAACAAAACCACAGCACCAAGTGCCATTTCCAGTAGTTTCTTGAACATCTCCAGGGATGGTGACTCCACTACCTCCCCAACCAGCCTATTCCAGTGCTTAACAACTCTAACCATGAAGAAATTCCTCCTCGTGTCCAACCAGAATCTCCCCATGTGCATCTTGAGGCCATTCATTCCTGTCCTGCCCCTGGTTGCCTGGAAGAAGATCAATCCCCTCCTGGCTGCAGCCTCCTTTCAGGGAGTTGTGGAGAGCGAGGAGGTCCCACCTGATCCTCCTTTTCTCCAGGCTGAACACCCCCAGCTCCCTCAGCTGCTCCTCACAGGACTTGTGCTCCAAACCCTTCCCCAGCTCCCCTTCCCCTCCTCTGGACTTGCTCCCGCCCCTCAAGGTCTTTCTTAAACTGAGAGGCCCAGAACTGGACACAGCACTTGAGGTGTGGCCTCACCAGTGCCCAGTAGAGGGGACCATCCCTGCCCTGGTCCTGCTGGCTACAGTATTTTTGACACAAGCCAAACAACATGTTTAGATTTTAATCACCTCTCCATCCCTGTAGCATCTACACCTAGACTACTCACACATGCAATAACTTGTCTTACTTCAGATTGCTTTGGGATTCCTTTGTTGAGGTTATGTGTGAGAAAATGCTAATAGCTGCTGCCAGAAATGATGAAAAATATTTATAGAAAACAATTTATAGTACACTTGAAAAGATAGAGACAACTTTGAACAGATGCACAGAAACTGAAAATAGATCTTTTGAATTCAGCCAAGACTTTTATTCACATTTTCTGACTTTATAATAAAATATGCAAGAAAATAATAAACTTCTGCTGTTTTCCAGTTTATGCAAAATGGGTAACAGAACAGAAATAGGGCACTATAAACTTTATCTCATTCCCCCTCTTTCCTTTTTTCCTAGTAATTTTAGAATTCTCATTGTCTTTAGTCACCGAATATGAACTGACATTAGCAAAATCATAATTTTTACTGACACTTCTTAACAATCACACTTGACCCTTGAACTTTCTTCTCTAGCACAGTTCTCCCAGTTCCAGACTGTCTGTGAGGAGAGTCTGTCTTCCTCCTCACATGGTGCTTTCTGAACTTATACGTAAATTTCTTTATTCCCACAAAATACTTTCCTTTTTCCTAGCTTGGTGGAATCCCACTTCTCTTCTGTTGACAGAGATATCTGTCTGTGACAACCTTCCTGTCCCACATACCCCAGTTTGAAGTCCAGATGAAGTTGTTTTAACCCTTACACATAGATTGCTCATTATTAAATTTAAAAAGCAGATCAAGACTTTTAAAACATAACATGCCTTCAGCACTCATCTGAGAGAAGTCATTATTGAATTAGGTCAAACATTTAGCATTTGAATTAGCCAGCAAGCTGCTTAGGCAGGAGTAAATTAAAGTTCTCAAATTAAACCTGTCCACCCTCTGAAACCAAAATTAAAAAACATTCTTTAAGTGTTTTTAAATGAACATGAGGGAACCAAATCACACAGCTTTTTCAAAAGCAGCATTTTACTTCCAGACCAACTGGAAAGGGAAATTGAAGGAAGTCTGAGTGATCATCCTTCAGAAGAATTAAATCTGGGAATAGTATTTAAACAAATGGGATCAAGCATAAGGTTTATTTGCAACAAGAATTTATTTGTAGCCATGCATTAATTGTGTCTGGGTCATGAGTAAAAGGTCATTTCCTTCTGTGTTGTGTTTCAAAACACCAAAATGGCTTGGTCCACATGGACACTGTGCAGGACAATGAGATACGAGACCTAATTCAAAAATTTCTACATATTTCCACTCCAGATCTCTGACAAATAACCAAACCATCAGTTTTCCACCTGTACTCCCTTGCATAACTTCAAGCCCCACAATTAATATTTCTGTTTCTCCCTCAGGCAGTTCATTAAAAGGTGCATTAAATAACCTGGCATCCAGCACTTTCTTTATCTTTAAGGATATCTGCAGATGGTGAGAGTGCTGCATCCTATTCTCTGATTTAAAAAGAGTTACATTTTGCTAGCAGAGATGACTAGGAATTCCTTATAATAATTTAGTCAAAAGTAAAATATACCTATAAAAGGATTCAGGACATTTGAAGGTTGCTGCATTGTTTGGGTAGCACATTCAGGTGATAGATAATAGAGTCTCAATTGCAGAAAAGCTGTCTCCACACTTTTCTTTGGAGCAAATAGGATTTGACTGGCAGTTTGGCAACAGACCTATTACTATAAAAGCAGCAAATTCTGAGTATGCTATTTTCACATTCTGGCCATAACTCAGATATGCCAATTAAAATAGTGGAAATAAACTGATCGAGGGGTTTTGGAGTGGTCCTTCGGGGTTCTTTTCTCTAAGAAGACAGCCTGCTCATCTCTTTGGTCCAGCTGGACCATTGTGTCAGTAATAAACCTCAATGCAATCTGGTCTAAACTCTCTGGCCAGTTGCCACATCCTCTGCTGCTCTGGCTGGAAAAGATTTTCAGAGATAGAAACAATTTTTTTTTATTTTTTTTTTTCAGGCAGCAGACTCTACAGTAAGGAAGAAAAATCTGCCTTCTGTTAGTGCACCTCCTTCTGGCTGCTGGGACATGGGAAATGCCCTCTTCTTTTCAGAGAAATAGGCTGAATCTCTTTGTTACCCCTCTGCCAACAGCGAGAACCAGAAGTTTTCATCACTTGGGAATGCCTGAACCGCCTCAACTGTCTGCCATCAGGTTTGACAGTTTGACACTTCAGTCTCAGGGGTTGTAAGAGCAGGAATTGGGTCCCTCCATATGAGATGGAGTCAAAAAGCTGACAGAGGGGAGAAGTAACTTCCTGAGGCCTTTGGAGCTGCCTTATTGTCCTGCTGAATAAGCACACATTGCCCATGACAGACAACCACCAGTACATAGATGAGTTCTCCATTTGGGATGAGTGCTCCAAGGAAACTCAAGTTTGCAAAGGCTTAAAGCATGAAAGCCCCTGATTTGGCCTTATCCTTTGTAGTTCTTTGAACCTAACATGAATACACTGAATTATCTAAGAAGCTATGTGTGAGCTTTAGTAATGCCTGTCTTCACTTTATCTTGTTGACAAAATAGCAGAACTCTCAGAATGATAAATGCAATCCAACATCTAGAAATCAGCATTCTAGGTGACTGAGACAAGGAGAATGAATTTTCTCCAGAATCGTTATGGCTGATTTCCATCTCAGCAGTTATACACAGATAGCCAAGGCACACATGTAAATATCCAACAAAGGAAATAAAATTTGTCTTAAAGAATGAGCTATTTCTAAAGGTGCCATAAGGGCTGGATGGAAAACATTGGTAGCAACATCTGGGCAAATTAGTAAGTTGATGCTCTTGACAGTGACTGTGTGCACCATGTATTCTTTATACTTTTTTAAGTGAAGTTATCCATAAGTACCATAACAGTGGAATTGCTCTGAGTAACTAGTGTTTAACTAGAGTCAACAAGCTTTCCAGAATGAACAGGATGAAGATCGCTTGGCTTGCTATTGGTGTGACAGCTCACCAGGCAAGTCACTCTTCTCCTATGAGGGATCATCATCTCCTGATACAGACCAAGCACACCAGGCTGAGTTTTGAAAAAAAAGGAGCTGTGGGAGGATGTGGGGAGCAATCAGCTACATGTGGCTTTAAGAGTTCTAGCTCCAACTCTGACAGCAGATTTCCTTTAGCACATGGACATTCAGTTTGTCTGCAAGCCAGCTTGAGCTATCAGAGATACTTCAGCACTGTTTCCTCACTTGTGTTTTCTCCAGCTCTTTTCTCTAGGATAAGCTTAAAATAAAAGCCCCAATCTGATGGTAAGGGGTGAAAGGAAGGTGATTCTGGAGTTCCCAAGTAGAGCAAACTGTCATATGAGCAATAAAATTGATGAATTTCTGTGTGTTGAGCTGTACTCTGCGTGTGACTGATGCGGAGATGCTGGGGTGCCGGGAAGGAAGACATGTTTGTGACAGATGGGTGGATGTTTTGCAGTGTTGAAGAAGAAATGACATCTCTCTCAAAATGTCACTTTGCTTCTTGTGCTGGCATCCCCAGGCACAGTGTAGCTGCTGGAAGAGCAGTCTCGGGGCTGAGTGACACCTTGATGGGAGGGAACTGCAGAATGCAAATGGGTGCTGCAAAGGCTGCTTAGGGCAGGGCTGGCTGGGGTGATTGCTGCCAATTACAGAGGTGATTTGTTACTGCATTCCTATTCCTATTCTGGAAGGCACCTACAGACTTCCCCACTTCCCAAGAGGAGGCAGCTTTGCTTTCCTGTGACTGGCACTGAGCTTTTGAACCTGCCAGGGCTCAAGACACCATCTCGGTCTGCTCTGCTTCACTGACTGCTGGGGCTGCACAGACATCAGGGGTTTGACTGGCTACAAGCCAGGGCTCCCTCTGAAAGGCCACCTCCTGCCTCTGCCAAACTGGGCTGTCTGAATTCAGCCTTTGAGAAAGGAACAACATAAAAATTCCCCAGCCTTGGTTTGGCGCTTGGTTTAATCTGAAGCAAGCAATGCAGCAAGCACCCAGGCCTGCAGGAAGAGGGGCTTGCCAGTTAGCCAGTGGTGTCCCACCCCACAGGAGCTGCATTTTCTTGCCAATATTCCGTGTTTTTACCTATGTTTAACTGTTGTCTTTAGACTAGTTATTTCAAGGAAAATCTGTGCCCGAATAAATCTGAAACTGATCGAGATGCAAATAGTGCTGCAGGAAAGCTTGTCGGCTGTGCCCAGGAGATGCTCTTCTGTGCATGCAGATGTGCCACATGCTCCTTCCCTGTCACACAGGTGTCCTTCCCAGGACCTCACCGAAGGGGAACACCTCAGTGGTACGTGCCCGAAGTGGTTAATGAGGAAAAGAAGAAAAAAATAAAGGAAAATAAGTCACAAGGCTCCCTACATCTTCTCAGGAGCATCTGGCTCATTCTTTCAATTGGATGGATTTTCCAGTCTCACTATACTGCCTTTCTGCCTAGTTGAGAAGGAAATGGGCACTAAAAGCCATTAGAAGAGCAAATCCTTGCCTTTATTGAGATAAACCAGTTAATTTTAGCCTTAAGTGACCATTTTATCACAGCTATCCCTAGGAGCAGCTTTACTATACAATTTTACGTGCCTCCTAAATCATATTTAACATCTTTCCCCCCCTGTTCAGGAGCTGAAGTAGTAGTACACTATACTTTAACAAAGATATCATCTAATTATTCTTTCAAAGAGGGTCAACAATGCTACAAATAATTATAAGGTTGTAGGATATAATAAGCTGACCTGCCTAAAGAATATGTTCTTTTATTTCTACCATGGCTTGGTTTTAATCACTGAAAACTCCACACTGATCCAAAGCATCAAATTATTGTATATTTTGTACAATGAGCCAGAGGCAGCTTTTGGTGGAAGCCACTTCAGGGAGTGCAGCATCAGCTCACACAAGGTACTACCCCCAAAAAAATGGCCCCAATGCCTCTTCTGGGAACACAAAACCCAGGCAATTCAATATCCATGGAAAGATCTGGGAGCTGCCTGCCTAACTGCTTAATAACACATTAGCACAGCTAAGAGCCTGCCCTTTAAAGGGAAANAAATCCGCCCTTTAAAAGAAAAAAAAAAAAAAAAAAAAAAAAAAAAAGGAACAGTAGTACAAAAAGAACCACAGGTATCTCAGCTTCACCACAATCAGACAGGCTGGCCCTGGAGAGCCATTCTGACCTCCTGCCTGGAGAGACTCAGAGCATCCCCCGATGGTTTGTTGTTAAAATCAAATCTGTCTTTCAGAAATACAGCCAAGTCTTGATCTTGGGCATGTAGTAACACGTGGGCCATGACAAAAAAGAAGATGACAGTGCTGCTTCTTACAGCCAGGATACTTCACTTTGATAGTGATATTAAAATTGCAACAATTAACTCTAATGAAATTGACAATTATGTCTTAATGCAGTAACGGGCTCTAACATAATTAAGAAGTTATCTGAGTGCTTTCTCCTAACATGCATATTCAGGCCTGTGCTTTGATCTATAATTTGGCAAGAAAAAGAGAAAATGCAAAGCGAGTGGCTTGGAATGAGTTCCGATAGCACTGCACACTCAGCTCCCTCCCTCCCCTCCTGCCTCTATACACAGCTGATGCTCTCAGAGGGCCAGGAGGTTTTTGCAAACACGATGTAATTCCAGCTACCTTTCTTCAGGAAGAAAACACCTCCGGGCTGGAAATCTCACCACAAAGGCAGAGCTCAGCACCACCTGGTTTGCCAGAGAGCCAGAGCAGGAGTCTTAGAACAAGGAAACTTTGCTCAGGGCACCATTAGTGCATCATCACTGCTCTTCCCTGAGCCTGGAGCCAGCATCCACAGGACATGACCCAGGCAGCAGGGAGGGCTGGAACACACCATGGGCTTAAGCCAAGCCCTCTGACCCTCAGTACAGTCCCTTAAGCTCCTGCAGTTTTCAAGCAGGGGAACCAAGACCATGGAAACACATCTAAGAGCAGAGTCAGCTCTAACTAGAGCAGAGTTGTCCTGAGAAGTACATGCCATTTCCTTTAAAGGGAAAAGAGGAAGCTCATAAAAATTACAAGCTTGGACTACAACATATTTATCCAGATTCTCGGGATGCTTAACCTTTTTCCTTAAATAAGGGCTTCTGGTTAAGAAGATCCACTTTCCTATAAAGCATTCTGCCATCAGGCTTATGGAGGAAAGCTTGAAAACCAGGACCTCTAAAATGTTAAAAAGTCTAGGAACAAAGTAAAGCATCAAAATTAATTTTTAAACTCAGGTTTTTTGGGGTTTTTTGTTTTTTTTTAAACATCCTTACTGTTGATATAGAAATTCTCAGACCTAGCAGTTTAGCACTAAATCACAATATTTGCCATCTAGAGGGCACCGTCCCAGAACCTTTTTGGTTTGGTTTCTCACAGATTACAACAGATTTGCATTATTTCATTACCATGAGACAGTTCTGCTTCACTCTGATTTCTAGGAGCAAAAAAGGAGGAGCTATAGGGGAGAACTGAGTCACATCTTCACAGGCATGGCTCTAATCTCAGCTGTGCATCTCCTGAGACAAATCACCACAGAGACCCAGTCATATCTGGGATGGCAAGCTCAAAAGACAGAGCTTTCACTCAGAACCTGCTCCATTCTCTTTCCAGGCACTCACAAAAAACCAGAGTCACTGAGGATGGAGAAGGCCTCCAGGATAACTGAGTCCAGCCACAAACCCAATACCACCACCATGCTCCCCACTGAACCATATCCCCAAGTGTTACATACACACAGCTTTTGAACACTTCCAGGGTTCCCCTTCACATACTTTGAGATAAAGAGAGTCCCAGGATGGACCATGCTGTCCTGATTTTTATGGGCTGATTTTCTTCCTAGTAGCTGGTACAGGGTGGCTTTTGGGTATAGGATAAGAATAATGTTGATAACATACTGATGTTTTAGTCATTGCTAAGCAGAGCTTACACCAAGCCAAGGAATTTTCAGCTTCTGCCAGCAAGGAAGCTGGAGCCACAAGAGATGGGAAGGGGCACCACTGGGACAGCGGGCCCAAACTTGCCAAAGGGATATTCCATAGCAAGTGGCTGAACAATAAATCTGAGGGGAGTTGAGAAGAGGGTGTCAGCCTGATGCTCAGGGTCTGGCTGGGCATTGGTCAATGGGCAATTGCATTGTGTATTACTTCTTTGTGCATTCATTTATTATTATTTTCCCTTTCTTTTCTGTCCTATTAAATGCTATCTCAACTCATAAGTTCTACCTTTTTCCCCAGATTGTCTCCCCTCCCCACACTGTGAGTGGCTGTTTCATTTAGCTCCCTGCTGGGTTAATCCAGAACACACAGGGAGCTCCCAGTGCACCCCAGAACCAGTTGGTGCCACAGCCCAGCGGCCCTGCTCATTTGTAAGATGATATTCACACTTACAGTCACCTGCCATTAAGCACCAGTGTTTTTCTTTAAGTTACGTGCCATGACATTGATTTTTGGCATGGCTGAGCCATTTCTTTAACCAAACTCTTGTGCATGTGAATGTAAATACACCAATATGTCTGCACTGCTCTTTCATTAGCAGACTTGATAGCCTGGGTGGAAAAAATGGGTGGTGAAATATTCCTGGCTGCTTCTCACACTGCTTCTCTTTGCGTCTTCTCCTAGAGGCTGTCAGAATAAATTAGTGGACTAGTCAGACCTCTGCTGTGACCTGAAACAGCCCTAAACCTTCAGAAATCAGGACTTCTAAGGCTTCTGTTTGGAGTATTACCTCCCCTCCTCCACCCCCTCCTTTTTTTCCCCAAGCAGAAATGATGGCACTAAATAGGAAATTGAAGAAATCCAGTCCCCATATAAAAAAATATTAAAAATCAGAGTAGTTATCAGTTGTGAGGAATGCAGAGCACAGGGAAGGAGAGAAGCTGTTCCACTGTAAAACTGACCAGTTTCTGCATTCAGCACATACTGTTTATCTCCTGTCATTTACACATTTCAGGCAGCAAATCACCTTTTTTTATGAGCAAAGGAGGTCAAACACAGACACTCAGTGACAGGTTCAGAGTTAATCAGAAAGCCAGCAACCAGGTCAAGAACGTAAGAAAAAGTTGTAAAATCTCTCCCAGGTGATCTTTTAGTTTGTCTGGAAACAAGCACTGCAAGCTTGGCTTTGAAGTATTGTGAAATCCTGTTGGACTTCAACCCCACAAACATTTTGCTGAAATTACAAGCAATCTAAGTGCTAGAGTGTAACTGTTGTTTTCCATTTGCTCTCCTAGATCTTGGATCATTTAAATCAGTAACTTAAAGAATTGGGAATATATTTCAGACTACATTCCTCTGTCCTGGCAGCTCAGACCTTCAGCAAACCACCCCTTTGTGTGTGTCACAGATCAGTGCCAGGGTGATAAAAAGTAGAATCATTTCGAGTGTGTGTGTGTGCTTGGCTCTTAGCATAGTAGATTTACACACAGTTACAACTCTCAAAAGAGAATCATCTTGTACAGTCAAAACACACAAAATTACAGGATAGCAATTGCTATGAACTTGAGCCTATTGTGGTGCTTTACCTGTAAAAATGAATGCAGCATTCTTAGATAAAGGCACAAGTGGTAGTTAGGCTGTCTTAAAATTAAGAAATATGTCTAAAATATCACTTGGACTTTTTTTTCTTTTATTTGACAAATGAACACTTACTATTTCAATAGGATTCTGACAGTCTGACAAATGCTATTCACCAACTTTTTTTTCTTTTTATAAAGAGAGAAGAGCAACACAGAAATCAGGTTTTCCTCCATTGCAGCAACTTTATTTTTGTGCTCCATCAGAGCTTTTTAAGCAGAATTTAAGGTGTTTTATTTTAATTTGTTGTAGCTGAATATTTCTCTCCTTTCCATATAGAACAGTAACCTCAAGATGGCGATATTTGTCCCCTTTTAGAGGCTGTGCTGACAGAAGGGATTACTGAAGCATCTTCATTCTTACAGCAGAGTGGAATTTGTCTTTGAGCACACTGGGGTGTAGCTGCCTCCCAGAAACTTCTGTACACTCCCCTCTGATAAAGGTTCTTAACTGCCATTATCTTGCATCCCAGAGTGATAAACAAAGGCCTAGGGATGGAACTGCAAAAAAATAGATCGGCTTCTGGACTTCAGATTATGGGCTGAAAACAAATGCCAGAAAGGTCTCAATAATTGGAAATAAAAGTGAATTTTCAACGAGAAAGTAACTATTTTATCCAACATGCTGGAAAAGTCTTTGCCTTTTACATGCTTTCGGAGGACAGCACACAGAGAAATATACCTGTCAAACTAATACTGTCCCATTCCTGAATTTTCATTAAATGACAGAAAAGGAAACCAAATTCATGCATGCTCTAAAATGGAACACAATATGTTGTATTAAAAAAGCTTGTTTCTCTAGTTCTATAGGGAAGCAGTTTTTATGGGAGTTCAGCATTTCTATAACACAGAATGTTGCAAAAATTATTGGATACTGGGGTAAAAAAGATTATTATTCGACTGCTCCTGCTAACCCCTCCAAGCCACAGTCAAGCTAAAGCTGAAGAGTTCCATGGGGACGCTGCATTGAGAGTTCTTTGCATTGAGAGTTTTTATTAGTGCTGAAAAAGCTTGGCCTGACAAAGGGTGACAACATTGACAGGCTGTGATGTACAACATCCATGTACAAACCATAGGATTATAAGTTTATACAAAAGAAATAAGAAAGAATTTGTTTCAGTTCAAAGCCTTACCTTCAGGCAGCTCCTGCTGTGAGCAATGAACATTAAAGCAGTTAGTTTTGGGCATAGGAGACACAGACTGGTTTTCTCCAGGAGCTGATTAAGCAGAACCAAAGAGTTGAAAAGTCATGATTTAGGAGTTACCAAAGTCTGTTTGCAAACTTGGTGCCGGGTCTGTAGGCTGTTCCTGTTCCCTGGACTAGGGGTCCGCCTATCAAACATTGTCTAAAGGAATTGCCTCCCCTGCTGCTCTGGACATTTTCTGCTGTTGCCCTGTTTGCAGTCATCTTGCTGATTTCCTGTGAACTGCTCATGTCAACTTTCATAACTGTGACAAGGCCACCTTCTGCCTGAGAAGCAAACAAAATTTACTCAAGCTGCCACCAAACTGTGTGGCTTTATAGCTGTCACTTCTAGCAGCCCTTGCAAAGTACATACTTGGGGAAGTCCATTGCCTGACCATCTTTTGTTGCCTGTGACACTTTCACAGCTTTTCTTAGCTCCAGTCTAGCATTGCCACAAGCCATTTTCCTTGTTTCAAAACAGCATGCTGGACTCTGCAGCCTTCTGGGCCTTTTCACTCTTCACAACATTCAGATGTTTTCTGGCAGAAGGTGTCAGGCTCTCTGCCTTCACTTGAGTGTTTCTAGTACCAATTAGTAAAATTGCCTTGAGGTGCTGAGGAATTTAGGAGCTTGCCTTAGCTAAAGAGGCTTTTGCTCAAGGTTTCAGCATCTTAATTGCTCTCAATAATAGCGTGGCTGTGAACTGCTGGAAGCAAGCAAGCAGCTGAAGTGTGCTCGTAGTGTAGCAAAATCCTGATGGAAAGGGATACCTGGGACTAGGACCTGATAAAAATCGAGGATCAAGGCAAAGAACCCAAAAGACAGAGGCTTTTTTAATTCAGACATAACTCACTTGTCTCTTCAGAGCCACTCACAACAGCTCACAGGCAAGGTGATCTTACAAATAACCATGCTCTGGTGTATGAAGATACTGCTGGAGACCAGTCCAAAAGTTGGTAATAACAGGATCCCTCAAAAAATCCCAAACCTGATTAATAACAGGAGATTTTCTGTTAGAACACAGATGAAAACTGTTTCTGTCCATCCACAAGAATATTATTCTTCAAAAACACAGGCAGAAGGAAGTCCTCTGTGAGAAGATGCTTTGGAAAAAGTATAATAACAATAAAGACTTAATTACCCTAGAGTGCAATTTAGACAGATATGACTGCAAGAGTTCCTTTAATTAGCATGGTAGTTAAATCTGTTGCCTTGCTTGTGCTGCAGATGTGCCTCCTGCCACCTTGTATCTAGCAGCAAGGACTCCACACAGGGACTGGAATGGGGAAGGTGGTTTTTTAAATGTCATTTGGTTTTTTTAAACCAAAAACCACTAGTGCAACAATTTGCACCAGCTGAGCTTGAGCCCTGTGAGGTTTGCTGAAAGTCTCTGTGGGAGACCTGAAATGGAGACAGGTAAGGAATGAAGATCAAAAAACAACAGCTAGCCAGAAAACAGAGCCCTTTATGTACCCTGCAAAGCAATCTCAGGCTTCTCCAGCCCAGTGTGAGCAGCACTGACCGCTGCAAGGCACATAAAAGCAGAGAGCCTGCAGTCACTGCCAGAGGCAGTCACCTCCTGCCTGATTCCTGAGGAATCACCTCCTTAGAGCTGGGTCCAGCACCCTGGGTCCTGCCTGGGCAGGGCCACACGGTTGGAGATAAACATCTCCCCTGGTCTGCTTGGGGCATTCCTTCCAACACAGCCCAGAACACTGTCTTATCTGCAAGAAGAGCACACTGCCAGTAGAGCTTCTTGTCATCAGAGCCAATATTCAGCTGGCAGAGGCTGGGACAGACCAGTCTTTCCTGAAAAGCAGCCAAGGAGTAGGTGGGCACAGGATAGGGCCATCTCTAAATGATTCACCATTTGGACCCATTTCCCTACAGAGCCCAACTACCAGAACCAGCCAGTGTCTGGCCCAAGAGTGCACTGAGAATATAAAAACCCATCATCTTATGCAATTCCAGTATTATCTCACACCTAGTTTCTGTGCTGGGATGGGCACACAGCTGCTCAGAACACAAGGCCAGAGTGCAGCAAGCCCATCTCCAATGTTCTCTTGAAATCCTGCCCTGAGGTTGGTAGGTTTGTGCCAACAGAACCAAACCCTGTTTGCTCCTCACTGGAAGGATTTCCCACACCTCTTGGCTAAGTGCTCACACTCCTTTCCACCTCCTCTGCTCCAGGCTCCAGCCAACTGTCACCCCCTGGGAGCCAAACATTTACTGCATGAAAACCCCAACACATGACAACCAACCTCACTCAGTGCTTCTGTCAAGGCAACTGCTGCCTTTCAAGCTGATTTCCCTGACTAATTAAGCATGGAAACACACCAGACTGCCAACTGAATGGTGGTTGCAGCATCCATCACTCCAGCAGAATTCAACCTAATGGGCTAAAAGCTGCAGCTTGAGAGCCCAGAACAGCTTGTTCACTGGAATGGAAAACCCATTGTTTACTGTGCTCTGAAATTCCCCAAGTTAAAAAGAGAGGGAAGAAAACCCAAACAAAACTCCCTACATTCTCCAGCCTTGTAAACATTAATTATGAATTACTAAGAGAGAAAAAGCACCTGCTCCCCTTCTATCATTAACATTTTATGCATTACACATTTCAGTCTTTCCAACATTAACGCTCCCGATGTCCTTCAGAGGTGGTAAAATGTGCATGGCCACACTAAGTCTCATTTGCGTACAAAACCACATTGTTTTCACCAGGAATTAAGTTTGTTTCCGTCCCACAGGAATGCTTTGGCTTCCTTTCATATGTTCACATGTAGTTTGGATGAAGTGGAGCCCCTGTGTGTTTAGGAGAGCATTCTCCTTCATCTTGACTCAGTTCACACAGGAAATTACTGTGAACTCCAAGGTGTTGTTTATATGGGCCTTTTAACCCTCTGCAATGGCTTAGATCCTTACAAAGACCCTGAGAAACAGAGCAGAATTTGAATTTAGCTGCATCAAGTGTAAGGCATGTAGACCAAAAAGAGAAGAGCATCGAGTCAGTCTCAAGGATGTCGTGTACGAAAGCAATCTGGAGTGTCCCACACAGCTCTGTGCTTACATCCACACTCCAGCTATATCTCAATAAGAAACCCCAACTTTAAGTTACCCTATTGGCACAAAAGGACTAGAAGGTAAATTGCTGCAAGTACATTGAAGCTGCAGCCCTATTCAAAGAAAAACACCACTGGTGTTTACAGAAAATAAATTAGTTTCACTAAGTACTGAAATCTGACCTCAATGTATAATTTCAAATCCTTTGAGACAGATACAACATTACAACAGCATATTTTTGATTCATCACACCCAAAGATTTTAAAGTCCAGAAAAAAAATCCTGGCAACCTATTTTATATTTATATCCCAAATCAAAGAGACAAGATAAAAGGAATAACTTCTTTCTTGACCTAGTAATATTGACAGAGACAATATTATTTCTGATGCTAAAAATTAACTCTGATAGCTGAAGAAATAATTAGAGAATTTGATTGGGAAGGAGAAGACATCAGCAAACATCAGCAAAAGTATCGTGTTCATCAGGGTCTGGTTCTAAGAATACAAAGAAAGAATGGATACCTGAATTGGGCAGGCTTTCACTTTAGACTGACCATTTAAAAAATCATAGCTAAGCTGCAGAAGATATACAGAGCTGAAGACTGGTTTGACCATCTCCTGCAATGGATTACTTTGTTATGAGGATTTTAAGTAACAATTCAATGTTTTAGAGTTACAAACTCCCCACATCCCTTTTCTCTTTTCTGAATGTGAGACTAATTCCCAGTTGCAGTTTGGCAGCCAGGGGTGTCACTCCAAGAGGAGTTAAACAAGGGCTGCTGCACTGCCAAGGGGCAGCACAGGGTCTGTGCCTAGGGATGTGTGGGAGCAGGAGACATCTCTGATCAGACAGGAAGCAAAGCCAACTCAGCTTCTGCAGGGAAAAAACAAAGCAAAACAGAAAAAAAGCCCACCACATAACCAGGAAGATACCAGGGAACACCTGTAAATAAATAATTTTAATTTTATCTCTCCCTGTTTGTTTCAACATCTCTGTTTTTCTTGCCTGTCTCCAGCTATTTATCATCCTTTCCCTGTTGCTTTTACTCCCACTCCTGCCTTGCCCTTCTGTGTAATCCACTGTCATTCTATTGCCAGAAAAACTTGGAGATACAAAATACCCAATCTCATTTCCCCGCCAGTGACACCTTCTCCTGCAGCTTTCCTCACTTTCCAGCTAGCAACCTGCACAAGGCAGCAGCCACCTCCCCTCCCTCTGTCTGCACTACCAGGTACAGGAGGATAAATTCCTCTTGATCCTCTCACAGCCTCACTGCTGGGCAGGTAACAGAAAGCTGAAACCTTCAAAAAGAAGCTTTCTGAGTCACCATCATGCTCTGCAAAGTGCCACTTGATAACGACCACAGGCTAGAACATAAGAACATCTTAAGAGACAGATGTTTCTCAGATGAGCAGCTATAAAACCACCCTGAAATATTGCATATATTTATAATTGGAGCTTCAAAGTCACAAAAGTCAAGAAAGTATATTTTTCAAAAAAATCAAGACGTGCCAGCTTTTCCTGAAACTTCTTTCCTGCCTCAGGGATGCAAAGCAGCACATCATAGCATGCATTCCCAGCCTTCCACCCTCCTGCTAAGGGCTGCTTTTCCAGTGCTTCCAACACTGGATAAGAAAATGCTGTGTGTTCTGCTGGTTTCCAGCACACTACAGGATCTGCATGCAGCATTACCATGCTGCTGTAATGCCATCCACAGCCCTGCTTGAGTTGCAAGAGCCATTAATCACAAGTTCAGCTCTCACAGACCTCACTACAGGCTTTTTGCCACATGGGTGCACAGCACAAAAACCCACTGCTGATTCATAAGTATCAGCACTGCAACATTTAACAGCTAGAGGAATTTTCTCTGCTTCATACAGCTCAACAGATAGAAAGAACTGAAATGCACAGAGCAGAAATTACCAAATCTCTGATATAAGCTGCAAACACTTTTTTACTTCTGAAGTACTTCACTCTTAGCAGTGCTTTTCTACCTCAATTAAGTAATGCCTATTAGATAACCAGAAACAGAAATTGCTTGGAAGCTGCTTGTGCTTACTTACCGACATCAGTCTTTGATAAAGATACAGATCTGAACAAGTTTATTTCACAGTGAAATAAAAATAGCTTCACTGAGCAAAGAGAAATTAAGACAAGAGAGAGAGGAGATACTTTCTTTAGATGAATCAGTTTCTAAAAGATGTCAGCAGTAAGTTCATGAAAACAGTAATACCTTGTCTGGCAAAATCATATGTTTTCTTCAACAACTTTCACTGCTTAAGTATTTTTCCAATCAATAGTATGGTATAAGACAATATTTCTAAAGTTTGTGTTCTCCAAGAGATTGCACACAATTTCTGAAAGAGGATATAGCACAAAATCACAGCCATTCTGAAAATATTAACTGTTCTATAAAACTGTTCATCCCTGGAGCCAATCCCCTCTCATTTTTGAGGGACACGTTTAGGGCAGGTAGCTCACTTTACAACTTGCAATGCAGCTTACACACCAACCTGAGCATTAAAATTATTCTTTGAAATCACAGTACCCTCAGAGACACAGGGTAAAAGACCTACCTAGGTACATTTTCTCATAAAAGTCTCCTTTCCTTTTTTTTTCCACAAACATTTCTCAGCTATAGAGGTTATACTTGTTAAGTACCCATGTCCATCTGCTCAGTGACACAAAGGGACTGTGGTCAGGCCACAACACAAACAAAAGATTAAAATCCCAAGGTTCAAGCTGAAATAAAAGTTTACTTGTAGAGCAGATATGTTTTCTTCATCCTCTTCAGCTCAGAAAGAAAGACTCACCCACTCATCTGCTTCCAAGAAATAGTATTGGCCTTAACCAGTTCAGCTGGGATTAATTTAAGGAGCATGACAAAGCATGGTCAGCCCTAAGAGCATTTGGCTGCAGAACAGCCCTACAGTAAATGTCTGTGTTACTTCAGAAGGATGAAGAGACAGGTACTCAGTTGCTATATATTGCCTTTTGTCTAGAAAACATTGAAATCAGGGATGAAATACACCAGAAACCAAATTGTTGTTTGCTTCATCAATATCAGTAACATTTGGCCATTTTATGCCGTTTGACCCTGCCTTAGGAATACCCTAAATCACAAGCTTTAAGGTCTACCAGGTCAGAAACCCATTTACTTGCTGTGGTGAGCTGATCCTACATCTTTGTCCCCTACAGCATTGCAGCCTTTTTCCATCAAATGCCTGGTGACACCAGCTGTATCTCAGAAGGTTTTGTCCCTGATTTGCTACCCTGAACATGAACAGCTATGCTTCATCTCCTCCTGCTCCTCTCTACTAGCAAATGCTCAAATGCATGTGTTCTGTAATGAAGGGAACAGCACTGGGATAACTTCACTGTTGAATTGGTAAAATTCACATTGTTACCAAGCTAGAGCAGGTGTTTTGCCAGCTTAGGTTTACTGAAGTTGACTAGCAAATTTAAAAAGGTCATTTCCATGGTTGTCTGCAATGCTTAATGCAAATCAAGCAGCACACATGAATTTCTGTGTGGAGAAAATGAGTTAAATTTCACCAGTGACAGACAGTAACCACCAATCCACCCCTGAACACAAGCACCACTCTGTCCCTAGCAGAGTGCAGCAGAGCTTTGCTCTGCCCCTGAACATGTTTATTTGTGTTTATTTGAGCTTGTAGAGCTGAGAGGAGAACTCAAGCATCTGAATGCTCACACTTGTGTGGGCAGGTGAGGCACAGAGCAGGGCTGGCTGGTCAGGAACCAGCTCACAGCTGTGTCTGTGCCAGCAGCTCTTCTGGGATGTGGCGTGCACCCCTACCTTTGCCATTATGGAAACATTGCATTTTATTACATCTTTTTGCCAAAACTCACATTCTTCAGTGATTCTCCAGAGAAGAGCCTCCCCAGTCTCCCCCATCTGCTCAGAGTTCTCTCAGCCAGGATTTTAGACACGTGAGACTCAGAGCTTTGCTCTTTTCTCTGAGAACTGATCCTCAATTTTACATCGAGATCCATCCACTGGATTACATCAAGACAGCAGCAGATTACTTCTATGAAAACGTACATACTTACCCACATCCTTCCATTTAAAAAGCCTATTTTTTTTGTGTATTCTTCAAAATAACTCTCAGCTCTCTCTGCTAACATAATGAGATCTGTCCAATATTTTAATTTCAAAAGTAGTGACATTTTAAAAACAAATCCCCCTTCTCCACTCTCATGATGAAAATAATCCAGTCTCTAGGAACTACATCAATAACAGCATTAAAGGGTGGTAAAGACAGTTTAGGAATTAGATTTGTTTTTAATGCCAAGAGAGTACGCTCTTAAACCAATAACATAGGTGGTATTCAATTTCTTCCCAGCTATACCTGAATGCACCCAATTACAACACTAATATATCACAAATTTGATCAATGTCATGGTATTTTTCCAGTAATTTGCTCAGATCTCCGGTGCATTTGAGGTATAGGTAGTGTTTGAAAACAGCAAATGAACACTTACCAAAGAAAAATTAGTGTTGAAATATAAAAGCAAAAGCAGGCAGCTTTTCAAGACTGGGTGGCCTTCCAAAAATTAGCCTTTTGCCTTTAGCAGCACAAGGAAAACACCCTCACATGCTGAGGAAGGCCAGATTTTTTGACCCACAATCCTACTGGTGTCACAGCTTTTAATTTCTTGTTATTCCTGAGAGAGGCACAGGAGCTAAATGCTGGCAAAGATTCTGCAGCAACACATGACATCACTGTCCACCTGTGGGAGGTGACCTGTCCTGTAACAGCTGCAGTGAGCACCAAAGAGCAGATTTATGTTATTGGGTTCAGCTTTCTGCCCTCCTGCAGCAGAGACAAGAAGGGAAAGGCCCACGGGCTGTGATTCAGAAGTTCATTAATTTGCTGGTCTCTGATCCAAGGGCTGTTCCATGACCCTGACAAAAGATGTAAATGCAGATATTTTTCTGGTGTTCTCACAGAGGCAGAAGGATGTGCAAATATGCAGACTATGCTCACATGCTATGCTTTCCAATTCTTATTTTTTGTTCCTTTCCCACCAGAGCACAAATCTGTTAAAGAAACCTTTGTGTATGGCTGTTCTTAGAGCATAGAGGGCAACAGAACCTGAGCCCCCAGCTAAGATTTCTTGTCTCTACAAAAGTCACCATGTTAAATAACAAAAGCATAGATAAAACTAATGCATCTATGTCTAGGCTAAGGACAGCTTGGCATAGAAGTCTTGTTATTATTGGACATTTCCTGGTATTTTCCTGCCCACTAAGCAAGAGGAGCATTTTGAAGAACTCCAATCACAGGGAACAGAAGGGGAAATAATTTCCTAATTTCCTCTTGGCTTTTAAACACAGTGAAAGACAATTCACCTTTTTGCATTTTCAGTGCTCAGTTGCCTCCCCTCTCCCAGTTGTTGGAGCTCTACTATGATGGATTAGGTGAGATGTTCCCCATGCATCAGCCTCCAGAAGAGTTGCCAAACAGTCTTACCTTTTTGATCTGCTTCTCTTCCACCTCTCATACTCCTTTGTCTATTCTGCTTTCTATTTAAATATTCAGTACCTTAACTCGTGATTAATATTGGATATCCCAAAATCTCCTCAGGATACATCCTTCTACTCCAGAGATGCAAGAGTAACATGCCATAAATCCCACCTGCCCCTGTGAAGAGAACAGAATTTGGTCCTCCTCAACAATCAGTCCTTTAAGAGAAACACCTGACATAAACAAGCAACCCTCCTGCCTATCCAGTCAGACTGTGATATATTCCCTATTTTTTTTTGGAAAAGCAATTTGTGCATAGAGTTTGCTCATACTTTGTCAGGCAAACACACTTATTGATTAAATATCACTAATAACTCAAACCAAAAGCAGATCATGGCCAAGGAGGTGTCTGGGTACTTTTCAGCCACCATGTGAGCTCAAGATGAGGGAACAACTATTTCTGTCCTGCTTGCACTCATCCCTATTTATATGGAAGAGAAAGGAAAGCAAAGCCAGGCTCCATGTAATCATAAACTCATTTTGTCTATAGATGGCACATGTAGTTAATCATAGTGATTTAAGACAAAAGTGCTTCAATGACAAGTATTTGGATGAGTGGGAAATAACCATGAATGGGGGCAGCGCCTTTCAGCCTTTGTCCTGCTGGACTCTGAGCAGTGCTGTAATTCCTTTCTCTCCAAATACAGGGCTGTCAAATTCCACTGGAATTGCCCTGAACAACAAAGTGAGCATCCTTCTGGTCTGAAGCCAGGCTGCAAACCCAGAGGGCAGAGAGGGAAAAAATCTTTCCTAGACAAGTGCTATCACCAACTCATGACCATTTCTTGCTGACATTGGAATAACCAGGTGGAAGTGAAGGAGCACACAGAAGCATGTAAAAAGCCCACAAAGACCTAGAAAGGAGATGGATTATCCAGCACTACAGAATTCCTCCCTGTCCATGTTGTTAGAGTTTCTTCCCCAGATTTGACAGGTTGAATGGCTCTTTCTTTATGTCTGGAAAATGAGGAACTTCTATTGTCCACACAGAGAATTCCAGGTAAGAGCCTTATCATTTTCAATTATTATTTCAGTGGGAATTTATGAGCTACAGAGAGCAATGCCTGTTTGCTTGAAGTGTGGATATCTGCAAGTGACCTGCTAGCTGAGAGTTATTCACATTTATTGGCCTGTAAATCATTTCACTGTCTCATCACAAGTGCTAGGTTAGAACATGACTTGGTGTTTACTTAAAGAGCTCCTTTCATCTCTGAGGGATTACATCAGCACATGCTGGCATGCAGCTCCCTCTGGGGTGTTATTCTGTTTCCATAAAAGCCATGGAAACACCAACGGTGCGGGGTGTGAAACGCAGTGAGAGCAGCAGAGCATTGTGCAGGCTCGGCACCCTGTCTGCAGCACCAGCAAACGTGCACACACAGAGAAAAAAAAATTAATAAGGCAAATATATGTCTTGAAAAAATGATAATAATAATAATAATTTTAAAAGTGATAGTTCTCTTTTCAGCCTTCAAGTATTTTCAGTTCAGGGCATTTCCTAGATGCATATGACAAACTTTCACATCCACAGCTTTCTCTGGCAAGCAGCTCCCCATCTGCTGCCTGCTGTGTGAAAACCCACTTCCTTTTCCTTGTTTTGATCATGTCTCCCACTAGCTTGGTTTGCTCTGACTCCTAGTTCTCGTAGTATAAAACAGTTTGAGGCTTAAGGACACACTAAACGGGGAAGAGAGGAAAAGCTCATCATATGTAGGGCTCTCTCCTTTTTCTCCCAAATAAGAGAGGAAAACAGACCTTGGCAAACCCCACAAATGTTATGAGAGCAAGTATTTATATACAAACATTAAGCTTTCTGAAAATACCAAGGGAAAACCATGAGGGGGAAAATCCCCTTTCAATTACTTAAGCTGAGATTTGCACAAAACACGGCTTTTAACAGCCTTAGACACAAAGAGGGTTTTTCCAATATTCAGAATAATTGTCCAGAATCCCAAATAAAGCAAGCAGCCCCTAACACACACTTCCAGATGCCAGGATCTGGACTCACTGCAGCTGACAAGAGGGACAATTTTTGACGCCCCAGCATCCCCTTCTTCCTTCCTTCCTTTCCCTCCTCCTCCCTCCACACCAGAATTGTGGGTTTCAAAAGGCTTTACAGATAGGTCTGCCACAAACTGATAGGCACCAAGCTGCCTGATTGCTTGCCTCAACCACCTCCTGACTCTGTCATGGAACCAAACTTTGCTAGGAAAAGAGGCAAGTGCTCCAGCTCAAAACTCTCTGGCAGCACAATCTGCCTGTAATGACAAGTGCTGTTTACTTCAGTTAGAGCAATAAGTGAGTTTTTCTGCAGCTGGAGCACTGCGGGAGAATTTGAACGCATATGGAGATTCAAAATATGGATATTAAATATTTGATATATTTCAACATGGCATCTCATTTTCTCCCCTATTAATGGAGCTGCTAACATCTTAATTTTGAAGGGAATGCAGATTGCATTCCATGTTAAATTAGTTTCCAAAACAGTCTTGCATTAGATATGTGCAGAAAGCACAGATTAGAGTTGTCCTAAACTGTAGACTGGATTTTAGAATACTTCCTCCTCCCACTTGAAGTACAGGAAATTTCCTACATCCCACCTTGCAACTTGACTTAGTTGATAGACTACAATATCCGACAGGTTATGCTTTTACACCTAAATTTCCTTTAGAATAATCCACACTGACACTAACCCAGAAAGTCATAATTCTCATTACATCTCTAGAAAACAACATAGAGAAGTAGAAATAAATTAAGCTGTCAAGCAATGAAGTGAAACTGGGAAAATCAATTCCAGAATGTACATAATAATGGCTGTTGTGATTGCAACGACAAACATTATCCTAATCCCTACTACAGCATGCAGAATGCCAGAGTATTTGTTAAAGTGGGCCAAAAATGGCTTCCTCACCCATTTAATGCCAGCAGAAAGTGAGTTTGGATTCATTTGTCTGCATGCTAAGCCTCAGGCAGCATGTTGATGACATACCTGCCCTGCCATGCTTGCAGATCTCCTGCACAAGCCACAGTGATATTTGAAATATCTTTGTGCTTGGCTTCTTCAGCTGCCCTTTGTGAGAAGCCTGGAAGTGCTGTGTGAGCTTCATGGTTCACAGAAACAGGTTGAGATGTTTACAGATACAAAAACATCTTAAAAAGGCAAATGGATGTAAAGCTGCTGAAGAAACCTTGTTTATAGTTACAATTAAATGCTGCCATGAATTATTTTTATTTCTCATGGAGAATTTTTAAAAGAAAGTGATACCCAGGTGATTCTGTCATTTTTGTTCAGAAGTCTAAAGCAAATCAGCACAAAATGCTTCCTCATGCCCAGAGGAATAAACAATCTTCTTCCACAGACTTCAGCTCAGTGGAATGAGCCAAACCATTTCATTTTTCACTTTTTGTTTTGAAAAATCCAGTATTTGTTGACATATAGTGCATACACTGTTTCAAAATGTGAAATATCTCTTATTGTTGAACAGAGGAGATTCTGACAGACAGACCCCTGTGTTACACTTCCAGGTCTTTGCTGAAATTTGGCACTGGCCACGGGTACTCCAGCTAGAGGAATATTTATCATGGGAGTGGAATAGGGGAAGAAATTTCTAAAATAGCAAGGGGAGCCTGAACCTTCTGAGTTCAATGAAGGAACAAAACTTTTAAAACTTGCAAGCTGGTGCTGCCCAGCTGTGTCTGAAAAGTGCCAGACCCTGTGTGCCTGTGGGTGCAGGTCCTGAGCTGCTCCCTGCACTTTGCTCACACATTCCCAGCCACAATTAGATTTTGCCATTCTCCCTTGTCTCTTTCAATATTAATTGCATTAATTAATGCACCTCTGCAGCTATTTCATTACAAAATAAAATGGAGAAAAAAAGGAGACCCCCTTTGTTTTCCTTTCAGATCCCATGAATCCTCTCATAGTACGTCAGGAAAGTACAGCTGGGATGGGGTCCTGTGCCATAAGAGGCTAAATTTTCCTGATAAATAAATCAGCAACACATTTGAGAAGCATCTTTTCCTAGAGAAAAATGAATTTGGTGTCTCTGAAAAGCAGAATCAAAATCTTTCTCAGCATGTCAGGCACAGCAGATTCCTAGGAATACCTTCCAAAATTTCAGTAGATGTGACCAAAGAAGGATGATTATTTTTACCTCCCTAAATGTGATAAACATAAATCACACTGTGTTGAACCTCAGCATCAATTAAAATATCCAATGTATTTTAAGGCTTTAAGTCTGGAGCTAATGGTACATTCATATAAAGGTTTTACACACATCAAAAATCTCCATTTTAAATTTTCCTTTATATGCCTTGGATATATTTGCTTAAAATATAAGCTGAGAAGGAAAGAAAACTATGAGATGGAATCAACTGGGAAAAATTAATTATTGAAGAATTTCAAGGTTTTTTTATCTGCTAAGAATTCATTCTAATGAAGAATTGAGAACACTAAATTTAAAATGCCAAAACATGCTGTTTCAAGCAGCAGTGATTAATTTTGACTTGCTTCCTATATTCCATAGAAATCAAAACAACATGTTTTGACAGCATTCTGTCAAGATTATTAGCAGTAATTAATCAATTCCCACAAAACATTTCAATTTCAGCAGGAAACCAGAACTGCCAAGATTGTTGATGGCTCTGGTAGAAGCACAGCAGCAAAACCTATTCTGCCTCAGAGGTCTCAGGTAACAATTTCCACAGGTTTATACAGAATATACCTCATCTGTCTGCATTAAAGCTTTTGTTACAGGGTTTAGTTGTGGTCACATTTTATTTGCCACATCTCTGGAAGGATTCAAGGGCGGATTGGACAGCAATCTGATCTAGTTCAAGATGTCCCTGCCCATTGCAGGAGGCTTGAACAAGATGAACTAGACTTTAAAGGTCCCTTCCAACTCAAACTGTTCTATGATTTTATTCTTTTATTCCCAAAGACTATCTTTTTCTCCATTTTTATGACTCTCTTTTCAGGCTCATACTACAGTGTCTGTCTGGCCACAGAGATTTTCAATACAAATGCAGAAGACAGACATCTGACATAAATTTGGAGAGATTACTTCATATTTACTGGGACAAAGCATCATGGAAGCTTAGATATTTCACTCAGTAGGCAGTGCATGTTCTTAAAAAAGATATTTTCTTTGTTTCCATTGATGCTTACAAGTGGCAGAAGTAAAGAGCTGAGGCCCTGGAGATGGAGCAGCCCCAGGAAGGAAGCTGTGTTTAAACCTCTACAAGAGGATGCTGGGTGTAGTTTTTGGCTCTTGCTTACCCATCTTCCTGTATTTTGTTCCTTACCCTGCTGGCTTCAGCTGCATTCTCTGCCCCAGCACCTCTGTTTTACACCAGCATCCCATGAACTCCCTCATACAAGCCTGTGCAGTCCCCACAGCTGCACCATCACAGGCAGAGCACAAGTCTAGAACAAGGCACCTCAGAACAGCCACAGACGCAGGAGATGGAAGCGATATTTTCCTACCTCTTACACAAATTCCTGACACAATTGCTTCATCAGTTCAGCACACTGGTACATAGTGTAAAACCAGAATTGTCAAGGTCAGTATAAACATACACACATTCACTGTGAATTTTCCCCGTTCAGTACTCCTGGGTCATGCTACTTTGCAGCTGCCCAGCTATGCACTCGAAAGCACCTGCAGTGAAACACTCATGTCAGAGCTAATTTCATGTGATTCTGAATGGGCAACTTTGCCACTACTGTGTTATAAGCAGCTAGGCTATTTGTAACCTTTTTTGAATATGTGTGCAACAAAGAAGAACAACAAAATCTCTTTGTGTGCTCTGTCATCTTCCCTTATGCCGGGGAGGCCCCAGGACCGGGACTGGAATGTGCCATCAAGCACTGTACAGAGGTAGGACACTGCCTGCATCTACACTGAGAAGCCAGGAGCATTTTCTCTGTCTTCTTCCTGAGAACTTTGCTGGCAATCCTAGAAAAGCTTGGGTTGGAAGGGATCTTAAAATCTTCTAGAGTGAAGCCCCTGGCATGGGCAGACAAGTTTACTCAAAGCCCCATCCAACCTGTCCTTGAACACTTCCATGGATGAGACAGCCCAGACTTCTCTGGGCAGCTGTGCCAGAGCTTCAGCACCCTCACAGCAAAGGATTTCTTCCTGATATCTAAGTCTCTCCTCTTTCAATTTAAAACCATTCCCTCTTCTTCTATCACTATCAGCCCATGTAAAAATTCTCTCTCCCTCTTTTTTTATAATCCTCAGGAGAATGACAGCAGAGTCATGGGTCAGGCCCAGCTGCTGGCAATCCATCTCCCTTGTCTATGCTAGACCTTATAAAAGGCTGCCATGCCCAGCACATGAATTTTAACAGATGGGAAAGAGCTTGACATTTTATATCATTTAGTGAAATGCCAGACATCTGCAGGGCACAAGAGGGCAGCCGGTGTTCCCACTCCACTGTCTGCACCCTCCCGAGGGATCTGGAGTCCCTGCCCAGGAATGCGATCCGCCCCCTCCTCCGTACGCTGTGCAGGGAGCAGCTCTCCCTGCAGTAAATCATCTGTCACCCCTTGCTCATGCCACAGTCCCCTTCATGCCCTCGGACTGCATCTTTACAGAACACACCTGTGAAGATTCAGGTTCAGGAGAGCCCTAAGTGTGGATGAGGCCACCCTTGGAGAGCTCACACTGTGAGGATTCTGGTTTTTAACTCCTGGTTTTCCGGCTGAAGGCAGTTGCCTAGACAACAAGTGTGATTCAGCAGCAGTGAATTGTCAGGGCAACAATCTCTGACCATACCTGGGACGTGCTGAACAGCACAACCAGCCGGCAGACATGCAAGGCCACAACCAAAATTGCAAGTTAAAAGGGTAAAATCTTCCACTAGGGTATGTGGAAAGCCAGAGTGACTTTGCACTTACCCACTTCAAAAAAGCTGAGTACAGTTACTCCACACAGAGAAAGAAAAAGATTTTTCATAATTTGGCAAAAGACATAATCCTGTCTCAGCATGATAGGAATCCATAAAACATGACTAGGTACAGCTCTTCCACGGCATCTTCTGTTTACACTCTCACCATCTTTCAGGGTATAGCACTGAATTAACGTGGGAGGAAGTTCACTGTGTTGCTCATGTAGAATTTGGTCTCCGCTTCCTGATGAAGCAAGGCACTTGTGTTTCTTTCCAGTTTTAAACATTTCTTCCACTGTGTTTTCTTTTAGAATATTTGCACTTTAAGAAAATACATGCCCAAAATATACTGAAGAATGAGTGGGGAGAGGGAAGGAAAATCACAGTAGTATGTAGACATCTTTTATTTAAACTAATTTATAGGCCCTTGAAAATATTTGAACTTTTTTCCCCTCCAAATTTAGCCAGTCTTATGAGATATTAATTATTCATTTCCCCGATGTATTTCAAGCAGGGCAATCATAATTAAATAAAATACCCATTTATTCTGCTTGACCATATCTCTGCATTTTAAAGTGTATTTTAACTGTTTTAAGGATGTGAATTATTTGGTTGGAGCTGGGGCGAAGGCTTTTGGTTTATTCTGCTCTCTGACAAACTCTGACAAATTTTCTTAAATTCCAGCATGACCCTGCTGAAAAGTGCCCTGATGAAAAGTTAGTTTGTTCTTTCATATAGATCTATCCTGTCCCAATGGAAATTTTGGATTGAAATTTTCTTATTTGTTGAGGGACTGCACAAACTCACTGAAGTTTCTGTTGTTACAGCCTCTGTGTTTTTAATGTGAGCAAGAGGCTACTTTGTGAAACATTTTCCTATGGACTTAGAGAATGCTGTCACATTCTAGTTTAGCTTCACTTGCTACAATTTTTCTTGTGGCTCATCATTATTTGGATGTAAGGGTCCAGTTTAAGTTGCTTTTAATTGCCCCAGAGTCCATTACAAGTTGGCCAGCAGGGCTGTCAGGGCTCAGCCATTCCCTTACAAGGAGTTGTAATGCATAATTTTCCTGTATAATTTGTTGTCCAGTGGGGTACAAGGACCAGCAAAACATAGTAACATACCTCACTGACCAACCTCAGGCTCCACAGGCCACCAAGCACAGCATCAGCCTCGTCACTTGTTCTGTGTGTCACAGACCAGAGGAACTCTTATGTTTTCAATTCTCATGAGTACTTGTGCCTATTTTCAGATTTCTCCTTTTCAACCTGTGTGTGCAAGTATCAGACTCACGTCTTCTTTATCAGAGGATCAGGAGTGACACAGGGATGAAGAGATGCATGCAGTATTTCCAGAGACCAAGGGATTTCAGTGCTTCTCCAAACAGATTGGAATTTTTTCAGCCTTCAGCCAAAGTGTTACCAATTTCCTACGCCTTTAAAATGCTAGATCTCTCGTTAACTTAGGGTTTGAAGGGTTTTTAAATCCCAAACATGCTTTTTACATCAAGAATTATGAAGATTGATCAACTAAGCTCACTCACAATATGCCACGGTTAGAATTTGAAAAACATACCTGGACTTGTTTTGCAGACTGATGCTCTGTCTTGCCTACATCACAGTTCAATCATAACAGGATGGGAAATTTGTCATAAAAAGTAGGACCGATACTTGCAAACTTGTTAACACAACCATGGTTTTAAGAAGTGAACTCAAGTGGCCTGGGTTTAAAGTCAACTCACCTGCAAAATCAAGCATCTGAAAAATAAGCAACATATCTCTCAGATGAAGCAATTACCTAATTAGTGACAGTAAAGCAATGAGCATCTCATCAGTTTGCTGTTAAACACCAAAAAAGGCATTGTGTATACCTGGCAAACAGCTCTAGGTGACTTGAGAGACATATTTATGATAAAAGACAGCTCCTAATAACAGAAGCCATTGCACATTCCACACAGAGAGACTAGGAGCTGAAAAAAAATTTCAGAAGCATCTCAATGATTTTGTGGTGATAAAAGTAGCATTTTTGTTAATGCCATCAAGCCTTGAATACAATGCCATGCTCCCTCTGTCTGCTTCAAGTTTTCTGCCTTTCGCACTTACAAAATCAAAAGGCTTTACAAGAGGAATGTGGATTATCCTCCACCTCTTTGCAATGACTTAGTAACAAACAACTCTAATGCAGGAAGTGCTGAACTGGAGTTCAAGGACCATTTCTTGGAAATCTGAAATACACTGGAACCTCAGCAAAGGAAACGGTGCTCTATTAAATCTGCACCTTGTGGAGGGCTAATAAAAAACCTCTGTTGGATCATAGATACTAGAGTGGTAATAAACCCATGAAAAATTGTTGGTTTAGCTATTTTGTCTGTTCAGCTCTTTAGTGCATGGTGTAGGAAGGAATGGCATTTTACCAACATCAGTCAGCCAAATCTGATGCACTTACACACAGCAACAGGTGTATCAAACTGCTTATCCAAATCCCACCTGCAATTCACTGGACACAAACACCAAGTTATGTAACAACATTTTAAAAAACATGTTTAAAAAATCGAGGTTTGTACTGGGGCCACTATTCCACATTAAGATGGAGCATCATCCACCTGCGCTGTTGCTGCCCTGTGCTTAAAAAAAAAA
>VWYP01017676.1:610024-675571 GCA_013400435.1 Pycnonotus jocosus | reverse complement strand
CATTAAACTTCATCTTGTTAGACTCTGCCCATCCATCCAACCATTCCAGATCTCTCTGCAGAGCCATCCTATCTTCCAACAGGTCAACACACGCTCCCAGCTTTGTGTCATCTGCAAACTTACTAATGAAAGTCTCGATACCCTTGTCCATGTCATCAATGAAAATATTGAACAGAGTTGGCCCCAGCACAGACCCCTGAGGAACACCACTGGTGACTGCCCCCAGCTGGATGCAGCACTGTTCACCACCACCTTTCCACAGGGACGAGAATAGGGATTTGGTTAAAAAAAAAAAAAAGCTCATCTAGTGGCCCTAAAAATCTCCTAGAATATCCGGAGGGTGTCTGAAAAGCATCAAGGAAAAGGTGAAGTTTCCAGTCACAGAACAAACAGGATGGCAGAGCAAGGAGCATGCTGGCAACTCTTAGAAAGCATCATGGAGTGAACTTCACTCTGAACATCTAATTCTAGAGACTTCCCCTCTTCCAACATCCAATAAGGATCATCCCTCCTACACATGGGTAAGAAAAAGCTGGAGGGTGGCTGATTGATGTCAGCAATCCAATTCCCTAAGATATGCTGGATAACCCTTCTTGTTTCCTCAGCCATGTTCTGTGCCTTCTATTATAGATTATTTTTCTTTTTACGTCCATAGACCAGAGTACTCATAAGCCCATCTGGGGCCAGGGCAGAGAGCACGAGGCTGTAGTTAAATGTCAGCCCACAAGGCTGTAACCAAAACAAAGCTGAACTCAAATTTAAACAATCAGTACCTCTACAGTGAGACCTTCCCCTGATACCTGTGCTCTTTTTCTTTCATTTAGCAAAGCCTCATGCCCAGCATTCAGGCAAAGGTGACTTTTAAGTCAGACTAAGAAGTATTTAAGAAGTCTCCCCATATCACAGACAGCAGGATCTGAGCATATATTTGAATAGTTCATTGCACAGTGATAGGGTTTTCAGTTGTCTCCCCTTTATTAAAAAAAAAAAAAGTTATAACTTATAAATCTGCTATACTTTATGCACAGAAAAATTTGACAGTGACTAAGTTATAATGGTGCATAAGTTATAAACTTATAGACTTCTGGTAACTTATGCATGAAAAAAGTTGATAGTACTTGTGGACAAAATTCAAGTATCATTAGCAAACTTTTTGCATAAATTCTGCACCATATTAAAAGACTCAATCTGAGATATTTCAGAAGAGGCTCATTAAAGGGCTCTAGTATTGTTCTCTGCTAAATAATCTGTTTTATTACTCCCTCTCCCCGTACCTATTCTTATACAAGTCATCTACCTTGACTTGCGAACTACCTACACAAGAGTGGTGAAGAGAAACTTAATTAAAAAAAATATATATATTTCCAGCATTGACATTGAAACATTCATACTTCATTTACTGTATACAGAATTCAGAATTCTTGTCCAGCTGCACTGAGACTGAGATAGCATCAAAAAGGTAAACTTGGACATTAAAACTATAGAAAAAAAAAGCAGCTACTGGTAAAGAAGCCAGAATTTCAAATACACTCAGACCCTCATACTCCTGCTGGAGTATCACGCTGCTACTGGAGTCACAAGCAGTTTTATGCTGCACAGTACCTCAGAAGAATATATGCATAAAAATACCAGCAGCTTCACTTTGTGACAAAGTCTGGGCCAAATAACTAGCCAGGAAGGTAAAAGATAAGATGCAAATCAATATTCTTTGCAAAGTTGTTCTTAGCATGACTCATAAGAACCACAGAAAGGGATTTAGGCACATACTTCACAGTATGGAGATGACCCCACAGTTCAATAGGGGAAAGGTGAAAGCAAAGAGAGATTTTTAGCAGGAAGATAATCATCAATGCCAAAAAAATCAATTTGAGTAAAAGATAAAAGCACAGCTTACTCTATGAAAAGAGTTTAGCACTGCAGGAACTGTACCCAGCCTCATCCTGCACTCACACTCCGGGGCTGTTCCCACAGCACAGCTTCCCCAGGCTGGGTGGGAATGCTCCACATGGCATGGCCACAGAAGCACTGCAGAACACTCATACTTGTTAATGAGCAATGAAAGCTTTCACCTAAACAAGTGCATTTTGTGTACTGAGATGGGAACAGATCCTTGTCTCCCACCCTTAGAGCAAGGTTTCTTTCGACTCTTAACTCAGCATCTCATTGCTTTATATTAACAAATCTACAGCTCAGCCAAGACAACAGGAAAACCTCACTGCAAGGGATAAGCAAGATAAATGCTTCTGCTTTTGCAGATATTTTACTTGAATTGCATTTTAAAACAAGCTATTGGTCTATGCAGATTTCCCAGTAAACGAATCAAATGCATAGAATGTATCATAAAGACATTATAGTGAACAAAACAGAGTTTGATCACCACGTTTGAACTTCAGTTTCCCTCCGGGCACATTTGAGATGCCTGCAGTCCCAGCCTGTCTAGGAGGCCTAGGACAAATCCTGGCTTCACCTCCCCTGGAGCACAAGAGTGGGGCTGCAGGCAGCAAGACCTTCTGCCTTATTGGCAGCAAAGACCTGATGCCCAGGGGACACAGTAAATATCAGGGAAATATCACCACTTTCCTTCCAGTCTCAGAGGCAAAAAGCAGTGTATTTGCACTTGATGATGCCATATTTGAGATGATATATTTAATAATCCCTGTAGTCAGATTGAAGATCAGCTCCAAGAGGTCTGAAAATTACTAACATAAATAGCTGTGGCTTAGCCTCATCTCTCTTGCAAAGAGCAGCCCACCTGCACCTGGAGATGACAGGAGGAGTGTACCTTCACCTAAAGTATAATTCAGACATCAAAAAAAGGAGTATAATGTTATGTGGTTCCTCATTATTTTTCATAAGAGAGAGCAAGCAACATCTGTGTAATACAACTACCAAATACAAGTGAAGAGTGGAAATAAAATCTCTGGTTTTCAACAAGTCTGGAACATTAGTTCTTAGCTCTGATCTTAAACTAGTTCTTATTTTTTTTTTAGTTCAAAGCTCCTTTCCTTGCTATCTATACACCTCAATTCCAAGCACAAGTAAATTGCCTTGGATCTCAGTACACCCATTGCTTCAGGATTCATTTTACATTTGCAAAAGGATGAATGAAAATAGCCCAGAGTCTGATATGAACATCTTTGGCTGTAGTATCCAACATCCCATACTCCTGGAGTTAATCCTCTTACTGTGATTAGCAGAAGAACAGAAGGGTTGTAAGAAGGGACTTAAATGGGCTTTGGCCTCAGCCGGGGTTCATAGCCCAGGCTGGCTCCTCTGCTCCTTGCGTGAGTGGCCCACATTGAATTTTAAAATCCTCACTAATTAAATACATGCAAGAGATTTCTAGGAAGGTGAGAAGAAAAATTAAGCGTGCCAGAGAGAAGCAAAAGTGCATATGGTGCATGCTGAAGGTGAAAGGAGGAGTGAATTTGGGTTGGTGGTGATATGGGTAATGCAGATACTGGGAGAATGTGGCAGGGTATCTGTGCACACTGAAGAACACAGGTGGGGAGAAAACCACAGCAGGCAGCATCACAGCTTCCAAGAGAAGGGGACACTTACCCATCAGTGTCTGGACTTTAGGCCTGCTGAAGTCCAGAATGCCATGGAAGGAAAGCTGCTGCCAAGACCTTCGAGCCTTCTGTTCACACAGTACACTGGAGTCCCGCTCCAATCCCACTGATTCCCAGCTCCCTCTCAGCATTTACCTCTTACTCACTTGTTGCTAGTAAGACAAGGCAATAAACTATTCATCATTTAGAAAGCTGGGGGGAGAGGGGTTCCCTCCAGAAATCTGCACTGTGCAAGTTAGCTCCTCTGAGATTTACTCAGACCCACCTAAACAAACCCCACCAAATCCACTGACCACATACGTCATTCTTGGTCACAGCACTGCCTCACATGTACCTAAAAATCAGCTCACCTGCTCTGCAGTGTTTAATAATGAACAGCTCCCAGTTTTCCTACTGGATCCTCTCTTCATTTCCTTCTTCTGATTCATCTGCACCTTCCTACCAAAAAATCTTTTCTAGTCTGAGTGCACTATTTCACAATCCAGATGATAACTCCCTTTTACTAGACCCTGTTACGAAGCCCAAATTTGATTATTCTTCCTAAAACTAGCTAAATTATACTAAAAAGCAGAGCACTTTCATTTATTCCACCTAAGATGAAAAGAAATATGATGGAGGGATAGACTAACTTTAAGCAGAAACTTCAGTTTGGGAAAGCCCGTGCAGCTGTACTTCAATAGTACTGTGTTTAAAAAGAACAAAATTCAAGCTAGGAATGAAGCCAAAATGGAGTTATAGTTTTAGAAACCAGAGCATCCTGCAGACAGGGAAAACAATCTGTGTGGAGCCAGCCTCTTCTGGACTGACTCTCTGATTGATAGCCCCTGCAGACCTCCTTCCACGGCCTTCCTCAGAACAATCTCTGGGAGCATCTTTCACCAACCAAGCAAATTCCCTGGCTTTCAGTAGGATTTTAGGTACAGCTCTGCAAAACAACCTGTGAGAGCATATCTAGGAAAGCCACAGTAAGGAATTGGCTTTGATAGTTCAGGAATCCCAGCAGAAGGTGTTGGAGCAGGATTTTCAAGTTGGAAAAGTTTCACTTTGAGAAATACGTTTTAAAGGACTGCCAGCAAACTCTGAGAAGACAAGAGTGAATCTAGGTGAGCTTGCACACCATTCCCCAAGAACAGATCAATAGTTTAACATTAATATCCATGGCATCAGTGCCTGGAGGGGCCATGAGGAACAGTTCCACCCTCCAAACAGCCCTTTGTGTTCACAGGCAGCAGAAATGCACAGCTAGGGATGCGGGAAACAGTGAAACTTCAAAACAGACTGGACTGTTTCCAAAACAGAAGTGCACTGTCTCTGGAATTACTTCTAGGCATGGTCTTGTCTCCCTAAGGACCCACAAATTGATGGAGGAATTTGAACTGGCACAGGTAAGTAATTGGATGTTTGACACAGTGTGGCAATTTGTCACAGTAAGAGGACTGTAACACACCACAGCACCAGCAGGATAACAGGAATCAAACACACAACACAGCAAGCTCATAAAAGTAAGGAAATAATATTGCTTTTTTCAAGTAAGGTGAGTTACCTATCTGATCATCTATGTAGTATACTTCTAGAGACAAATTACAACTCAAGTATCACTTTTGAAATTGATTTTGAGCTGATTTGTTGACAATTTGCTCTTCAAAGACCTCTGGGAACATCTTTGTTTTCCTACAAGCTCTTGGAATCATCCCCTGCTCTTGACCTCAGCATTCAAGCATTTCAGCTATATCCAAGCACTGGCTAACATCTCTCTTCTGCAAGTGCAGGTGGCTGCTTGTTGAACTCAGCCTGGTTGTCTCAACTGGACATCCCACTGTGTAAACAGCTGGGATGGCTCTTCTGTCCTGATTAATTTCTGAAAGGGAAAACCATCTCTGTTAGTGTTCAGCCATGAACACTATTCCTCAGACTCCCATTTACAAATGCAGTTTACACAAACTGCATTTACACAAATTATGTATTGGAGAGAGAAAAGGTTTTCTTTTTATGATAATGCAGACTGTGAGTGACGTGGTTGATTTTTCTTTAAGATATAATCTAATGCTGAGAGCTGCAGCGAGAGCACGAAGAGTATCTGATAGCTCAGAGCTGCAGTGCTTTATCTTCCCTGCATTGTGCGTGGATTCAGGCACGGCAGAGAGTGACAATTCTGTGCTCCAGCACCAGAGAGGAGGCATTTAATGTGTCTTTTAGACATGGTAACCAAAGGCATTCACAAGGAACGTGTGATGAGACCACAGAGCAAGGAAAGAGAAAAGTGCTAATAAGAGAGCCAGAGCAGCATTTCTTGCGGTACATAGCAGGCCATTTCTTGAGGTACATCACTCTTCACAGACAGTTTTATCGGTTTCCTACTCCTCCTTCTATCCTGAAGAAATGCTTGAGTTTTCTTTATGTTTCAAGAGACAACCTGAAGGCAGGATTTACACAGCTTTGCAGAGACCTTGGAACTCTTACAGAGGTCTATAACTGTACTGACAAAAGATGTGTATATTTTGTGTCGATTTTTCTTGCAAGCTAGGACTGAAGTGATTCTCTCCTTCTTACTGAAAATTCTTAACTTATGTTACCTGGATATATAGCATTGCAAGGGATAAACCCAAGACTAGTTGTAACACTGATTTTCCTTTAAAAACTTACCCTTCACTTTCACTACTGAGCTGCTGGCTGTGACTTTTACTGCTCCAAACACCAACCACAGAATCATTTATGTTGGAAATGACCATGGAGACCAAATCCAACCATTAAACCAGCACTGCCAAGTCCACCACTAAACCATGTCCCCAGGGTGTCACATCAACACAGCTTTTACATATCTACAGGGATGGAGACTCAGCCAGTTCCCTGGGCAGCCTGTTCCAGTGCTTGCAACTCTTTCAGTGAAGAAATTCTTACATTTATTAGGATTGTTATGCTGTACATTAGCCAAGTAGGTTTAAATTATATTCTCAGGCTACTTTTGTTTAAGAAGCTTTAAAATTTCTTCTTCAGGGAAGCAGGAGCTGAAGTTTCCTCTCCCACACCACTCTGCAAGGCTGTCCCAAGTCTCTGGAGAATTTACACACTCCAAGGATGTGCAGCCAACCAATGCAAAACATTCACTCTGAGCATGGGAGGATGCACATGAACTCACCTCAAGTCATTCCTAGTGCCTTGGCTTAAGGAAAGAAACACCACTCCCAAAGTCTAGCTTTTCTTGTGTTATTGAAATTAAGATGCCTTATTATGAAAGAAAAACAAAGAACCTGATTTCAGCAAACTAAATGCACAACACTGATAAACCTATAAGGATTTTCTGTAGCTGTTACAGGAATGTTTTATTCTGGCTTCACTTGAGGGTTGGCTGATTCTACCTCTCCTTTTGTCCCGTAGAACAACTCCCTCTTTTTGTCCTCACAGATCCTTTGTCCAGTGCTTAGATTTAAAGGTACCTTACTCAGGAGCAAACACCTGAAGACACAGGAAGGCAGAGGAGAGAAGAGTGGCTTGGCTGCAAATAGAGAGGAACTGCTCTTTGGGGTAGTTAAAGTGCACTCACTGCAGCAAACCTGTACAAGCTCCAGGATTACACAGATGCTACTTCAAAGAAGAGAAGAAAAAAGAAAGTTCAGTTTCTCTAAGGCAACTTTTTTGGATGAAGTTTGGAGGACAGACGCTGTTTACTCACTGATGAAAGCATGTCCCAGAAAAATCAAGGCAGAGGAGTCTAAAAACCATAAAAAACAAAGATCTAAGATCCAAACCCTCCAACACCATGACCCAGATGCATTGTCGCGGCTTTTCAACACAGGCTAAAAAAAGGCAAAACCAGAAATAGCAGCTTCAAAAGGAAGTAAAAAACCCCACTGATATCCAGAACAAAGACACAGATCAATAGAAAAAGGTTTCAAGCTGTCTCCAACAGTTGAAACAACCTGAGAGTAGATTTCCCAAAATATACTTCCAAATGCTGGTGGATAAAACCTCGGTCATTCATTTGTTGCAATTGCTGGGGTTGGGATGGCTGCACTGAGGCCCTCCAGGAAGGAAATTGAAAATAAGTCTGGAGACAAAACACAGAGAGAAAAGGGGAGAAAAACTATGGATGTACTGGTGTCAGGAAGAGATGTGAGAAAGAAGGGGTGACTTCACATCTGGCATTTTGCTGTGGCTTGTTGGTTTGTTGGTCTTTTGTAAAACCCCATGTTTGTTCATGCATAGGTATGATGCAAAGGTTACCTGTTCCTTCTGCAAAACTCCCCGCTGCTCCTGAGGAAATCCTTATGGACCAGCCACGAGAGCTAAGCACAGACCATCGATTCATGAAAAAAACTTGCAAAATCATGGAGAACCACTGATACCTTGCACAGTTTTTCCAAATGCAGACTGCAGATTCCCATTCTGCAGTGTTTGCCCATATAATTGATTTCAAACTGGTCTTCTGTGCCCATGGATTGAGTGAATTCTGCACACTGTCCTAGATTGTGTCTTTGACTGAATTCAACTACATGAATGACATCAAAGCTCCCTCAAGACTTCACAAGCACCATTTTGACCTTCAGTGGTCAAATTTGGGTGGTGTTGTTGAGGTTTAAGCATTTGACAGTCTGGTCAACCAGCTGCTGTGTGTGCTAGGAAGGACTCAGGTGTTCCAGCTCACTAGAATGGCTCTTCAGCCATGTAGCAGCCAAAGACTATTCCCCATTTTCACCTTTCTATCAGATTAATGACTCTTCTCTCTGAGCTTTCATTTCCACCTGGGAATAATGACAAGCACTGGGTAAAACCTCCACTTGCCACCTCTATTTGCACATAGCAGCAACACAAGGAGGTTTCGTCTCCAAGTGCAAGGGCCTGCACTGTTCCCAAAGAAAGCTGGAGGGAGGCAGCAAGAGTGAGTGCTGATGGGCACCAGCCCTGAACCTGAACCAGCACCAGCACTGAACACTGAAAGCTTGGAAGAGAACAAGTTTCGCTCTACTCTGGAAGATGAGCATTTCTGCACACCCAGGGACCACAGCCATGATGAGCAGGTAGCGTTATGCTCAAGAGGAAAAGAAACAAATCAGAACCTGAATATAAAATGTTCAATAAACAGTTTGTCACCAAGGGCAGAAGGTGAAAGAGAAGCCTTTTTTACTCTAGAAGTTAACCATCTGAACCCTGAGTTCCCAAGTGTTTCTAGGATCATCAAAATATCTTGTTTTTGTTTAAATTGCTGTCTGTCCTATGCTTTCAGCTGGCAATGTTCAGAGTGACCAGGGAGTTACAACAGCACTAAAACGGGAGAAAGGCAAAGATGTGCACAAGATAAGGCCAGATTTTTGGAGCCAGGTGTGGAAATGCCAAATGTGATCATTAAGAGCCTTTTCCAATTGTACCTGCTTTTTTTTTTACACACACATTGGTCTAGGCTGGGGGAGGGAGTGGGGGAAGCTTCCCCTTGGTCAGGAGAGCAGCTGAGGGGAGCTGTGCTGAGCAGGTCTCCCTCGCCTTGAGTTTTGCAGTCAAATGATTGGACTGGCTCTTGGTTGCACAAATTATCTGCAGGAACAACCTGTGGATATCCTGGGAAGCAAGCCCAAGGGAATACCACAATCACAGGGCCAAGTGCTGAGATACACAGCAAATGTCAAATAAACCCCATTAGAAAAATACCTGCAGGCTGCACACACGTGTGTGTGGCCATTTAGAAGGGAAGGGACACAGCCACTCCCCTAATTTCTATGGAGAAAAAACCACACACACATCTTAAGGAGTCCAATGGCCAAACCCTTAGTTTAATTAGTTTAATTTCATAGATGATGCCTGGTTTCTTTTCTAATTATGGATGCAATTGTGTTTATGGGAGACAGCACCTGCTCCAACGGCCCTCTCCTTCTATTCCTGCAATGCTGATTCATGGATGCCAACACAAGAGGAGTACATGGGTGCTCTTTTTCCCAAGAAAAAGACATTGGCCTTCACACAGTGCTTGGCTGTTCACAGGGCTGTCCCATATCTCTGCCCCAGAGCTGCCACCCCGAGAGCAGCTGGGACTCCTGTGGCCACTGGTGAGCAAGACCAAAGCTGGGACATGATCCAAAAGCAAACATCAACCACCAGGGTTTGGAATAAAAGAGAGATATCTTTCTCCTGCCAGGAACCTGGACACAAGGTGGGTGTGGAAGGGCAGGCTCAGCCTGAGAGAGCAACTCTGCGCTGGTTTTCAGAAGAAGACTGTGAGTAAAAGCCATGATTCACTCCTCATCCTCACAGTACTGAAATGTGTGTGTGTGTGTGTATATATATATATACACACATAGTACACAGTTGGATTTATTAGGAAAAATCCCCAAATCTGAAAACAGGCCACTGAAAAACCAGTCTGAGCATTGAAACATTGCATTTATCCCCCTCAGATGACATAGGAGAGCCAAGCAGGGTGGACACACAAGAATTGGGTGCAGAATGTTCCCAGGCGAAGGCTGATGAACACACATCAGTGACTTCTCTGTCAGGGTCAGGAAGACTGAACACAGGAGAAATAGATTGCGAGTAATACATAAGGTTAGGTCACAGTGTGACAGCACTAGGAGAAAACCTCCAAGAGGAGTTTGTGTGAAATGTCTGGATTGTTTACTGTAGAGTAAGAATACTGAAACTTCTGTAAACTTGGGCAGCATAGGGCAGACTGAGCTCTTCAGGGTCTCACTGCTGCTCTTTAAGGATGTGACATCAGATGGAAAGGATCCTTTGCATGGGACAATGCATGCACAAAATTACAGCTTGTTGTATAACTCAGTTTTACATAGACATAAACACAAGCACTTCTTTTTAAAAGAAGATACTGTTCCATTGGCACCACAGTATCTGTGTTTTTACTGCTGAGGCAGTGGGAATGCACCAAAAATTAGTGAAACTCTCTAGATGCACATATAAAACATACATACCCACACATCCAGGGAATGTGGACAATGTTGAATACCTGGTTAAGCACTGAAAATCACTTCCAAGGGCTGTTTCTCCAGAATATCATGGTGGCTTGTGGTAGTGATTCAGTGGGATGCTAACATTGCTTATGCTTAGCATTTCGGGTGTAACATTTACACAGACAAAACAAACAAACAAACAAAAACCCCCCCAAAAACCCCAAACAACAAGAAAAAAAATGAAAATATCATGAAGTTTGTACCTCTTTTTTTTTTTTCGATTCAGGCTTGAAGAACATGTCAGTCACAGCCATGAATCACATAAAAACAAAACTAATGCTACAATAAATTTCTGTTTCCAGGAAGAGGAAAAGCATGCAAGCTGGTATGAAACACGGTGGGAATATTTCAGCTGTCTCAATGAGACACCAAATTCAGCCCTCTCAGCTCTGTGGTACCTGGGCTGCACACAGTGGTTTCTTGAATACATCACTCTTTAGCCACATCCTGGCTCCCTGCCACCTCCATTAGTTTATATTTGTTGAAAGCTTCGGGCAGCAGTTCCTACAGACCATCTTTCAGAAGTCTGGGTGGCTGCTGAGGTGATCAGTGCATCTCAGAGCCCTGCTCAGAGCAGAGAGTCTGGGAAACATTTGTATTCAGGGCTGGGAGCACTCCCAGTCTGGCCACCCCAGGGTGAAATTCCCATCCTGTTTCCAGACAAACACCTGTCAAACATCATCAAACACCACTGCTGGAGTTACTGTGAACACAGGATGTCCCAAGACTGGAAAAGCAGCATTAGTAAAGGGTTTTGCTTCCCTGAAGAAGGCTCCCCATCTCGATTTATATAAACAGCGTGATGGTTTTACAATATCAGGAAGGAAAAACAGAAAATAAAAACAAGAAAACAACAAACCCAAACCAGACAGACGATACCTGTTGTAACTCCATCTACTGTAAGACATGTTCCTGTTGCTGCTGACACCATCCATCTCCGGCTCGGCTACAGCGCTCCCGGCATGGCTCGGCTGCTGCGGGCAGGGCTGGGCGCTCACACACCTGCCTGCCCCGGCGATGGGCACAGCCGCCTCCGGCCTTGCGCGGCTCCGCCGAGATTCACCGCCCGGCAGCGGCTTCGCATCGAGCTCTGGATGTTCGGAGCAAACCACTGCCAGCGCCGGGGAGGGAGGAGGAGGAGGGAGGGATGAAGGGAGGGGGAGGCTCCCGGGGTCCCCGCCGAGGGGGCTGGATGCTCTGAGGCGGGCAGCAGACTCGGAGACGCGCAGGTAATAAACTGGAGCACGGCTGCTAAGCCGCTTAAGGGATATTCAGCGGGGCTGTGCTGAGCAGCGCAGCGCCTTGCGCGCCTCCTGCCCGGCACACGAGCCTTATTTATTTATTTATCCCGGTTGCCACAGATACGGGCCCATGGCGCTGACATCAGCCGCCTCCCACCCACCGCCGGGGCCCGGGTCTCGCCGGCGTGGTCTTGCAGGCGCACATGGATCCATCCCACCGCTGCCCGGGGTCAGGATCATCCCTCGGGACACGGGCCCGCCGCTCCGCCCGCAGGTGGGTGGGCAGAGGCACCCAGAGCGCGGAACAAACGCTTTGCACTCCCAGTCTCAGTCACTGGGCTTGCACAGTGCGTGATCCCAGTTCACCAGGGGCAGCCATGGCAGAGCCCTCCAGCCTCGAGGGGCTCTTCCTGAGCTGCATGCAGGACCGAAGGCCAAACCACCGTCCATGGCTCCTGCACACACCTCCCTGCTGGGGACAGCAGCGTGCAGAGCCAGGGCCTGCTGTGCCCAGCACCTCCGGGGCTCTGTTTCTCAACTCCCTCAGCTGAAGGCAGCACAGGGCCTGTGGTGCTCCCATGTGCCCACACCTCCCAGTGGTTGGGAAGCAAGTCTTGCTTCCCAAAGTCACACGATTGTGGGGCTTGGCTGCTGAGGTTTGTGGCTGTGCAGTGTCATGCACAGAGACAGCAGGACCATGCCCCCGCCTCCTGCAGCACCACAGCCCATGGCACTGCCCAGAGGACCTGAGCAGCCACAGGCCAAGGGAAATGCTAGCAAAAGCAGTGCCAGGTCAGCCCAGTCAGCCCCCAGGGCAATGCAGGATATCTACAGACACACAGAGAGGTGGGGGACTGCTCTTAAACCTTTCACAGACAACCCCAACTCTTTGGCCTGTGCTAGCATCCTCTGGCTCCTTCTTTCACTGCTTGGCCAGCCAGGTGCCCAGACCTGCTCTTCTTACCTGAGAAATGTATAAAAATCCCAAGGATACATAAATAAGGACTGGAAGGGACTTGGGTCAATCAAGCACAGTCACTCATCTCACAAACCACTGTATCTGACGAGAGTTTCAGGCTGAAGTTCCAGAGTCTGCTAGTGAAGAACTCCTAGAGCTCCAGAAGGCAGCTGAAAGTCCTGGAGTTCCACCCTGCTGACAGAGCCTGCCCATTCCTAGCTCAAAGGTATTGACAGACATCAGTTGGCCAATTGTACTTGCACTATTCAGTTCCTTTAGTTCAAGTAAATGAATGCCTGCCATCACTCTTTATCTATCCAGTCTTTATTTTTGAAGAGTGAATAGACCAAACCCTCAATCCATTTGCATCACGACAGGCAGAACAACCCCAAGAGCTTTTTCTATGTACCAGTTTTAACCCAAATCAAACCATTCCTGAATATGGGTGGTACTTGGCCATACTTCTTTCGAACAAGGGAAAGAAACATCAAACATATTGCCATCCTTGGAATGGCAATAAAAATGCCCAGACCTGAGCCCTGCTCCTTGTAGCTGCGTATACCTTGTTGCTGATGTGATGTATAGACAGTGCATTCCCATTTATCTCGTTTATAATCCACTTCGAGTGACCTGGATGAATTGGACCATCTGGAAAGCAGAGTTACTCACAGCCCATCTTCTCCACCCACCTCTGCTCAAACTGAGACATTTGGAAATGGGCAAACTGAAACCATTTACTTGTCTGTGGGATTACTCAGGCCAACATTTTCTACATGGGAGCAGCTGAAAATCATCCTGATGAGCCCCTGAAGCCCAGAGAAGCCTCTGTCAGAAACAAACCCCTCAAGCCACATCAATAAAAGCAAGGAGCACAGCAGGTTAGCTGCTCTCCTCTTCACATGCCTCATTCAAAGTGTAGCTCACTGGCACCTCAGGCTCCTCACCCATCCTGGGCCAAAGCACTGAGCAGGAGAATGTCAGCCACGGTGGTTCATTCTGACAGTGCAAACACAGCCATGCACCCAGAGCTGTCTTGTCCCAGCATGCTGAGGTAGGTGGGATGCAAAGGTTTGGGTTGACCCTGCTGAACCTCAGGGCAAGCACAGACTCTCTACATGGGTAACACATCAAAACCAAACCCCCACTGCCACAAATTTTGGCAGAGTAGTGCTGGGAAAACTTGCCTGTGCCTGCCTCAGAGGACCCCCTCACACACATCCTCGCACAAGAGGTGCTCCAGAGAAGAACCAAGTGTGGTCTCCACTGCTCTGCTGCAGGTAAATAACGGCTCGAGAGTCCTCAGAAAAATACTCTGGGCAGCAGACTTAGCCTCCTGGGACACAGGTGTCTCCCTGCTTCCTGCAGGTGGATGACAGTTCCCTGAATGCAAAGTCTCTCAACCCTTCTGGTCAGGAGTGTGTCAATTCTTGTCTCACTAATTCAAAACAAATGCTAATGACTGACAGTGAAGCCTTTGCCTGTGATCAGTTGTGGGCACCTCCAGGTCTTGCTGACTTTCCTCTGCAAGCGTCCCAGCTCTGCTCCTGCCCCCTGACCCCACAGCCTGTGTTGCTGACAATATCACTTCAAAGCTGAAATTTTCAAAAAGGTTTTGATGGTGAAGCTGGGGCACTCGTGAGCCTGTGCAACGGGCAGCGACACAAATGAGATCCATGCTGGAATTCAGTCAGGGACAGAAATGGTTTTCTTGACATTCCTTCTGCTCCCAGTGCTTCAGGGCATGTGTCACCACGTGTTTGAGCACGGCCACATCCACACACATCCCAAATCAGTCACGTCTGCTCCCTGCTTCCAGAGATTCCCTCTGACCACTGCAGATTCAGGGACATCTCAAAGCAAGCATGTTTAATCCAGGGGGAGCAAGGGGCTGGGCTTCTGGGTTACAGCACATGAATGCTGGAGCAGTAATAACATTTCAGTTCTTCTTAAAAGCATTGAGAAGCTGCCCCACAGATCCCCCCATCCCAGTGCCAGCTGGGAGAAGGACTGGAACTGAGTACTGAAAAGATACAAAATCTTCCTTGTTTCAGGTGTTCAGAATGTGGCAAATGACTCTATCACCCAAATAAATGTGATCTGGAATATTGGCTTGAGCTGTTGAAATAGCACAGAAATTAAACTGGCAGCAGGGCTGGAGCAAACAGGCTGTTGCTGCATTTCCCTGCAGACAAATGGCAAAGTACCTGCTGAGTCACTGGATGGAGCCTAACAGGTTTAACAGTGGAAAGTCAAAAACACAACCTAAACTCCAAATTAGATATTCTAGAAACTCTCTGAGTTTTAAGTGCGGATTTTGGGCATGCCCACTCTGTGGTTATGTATATATATTGTATCAACAGCACCGGCGCTGCCCCCACCATCCCAAAGAGTTCCTCAATGAGATTAGAGTCCTCCAGCAGTGCTAATTAGTGCTTACGCAAGCAGGGATTTTTCCAAGCCCTCGGGGTGCTGCCTGGAGGTGAGGATGCTCCCGGGGCTGACGGGTTCGCCCATTAATGTCCCTGCCCTGCTGCTCTGACAAAAAAGTTCCTCCTTTTCTCCTCTCGAGGGGCTGCCCGAGCTCAAGCCGGGTTCTGCAGGTGAGGAGGAGGTGGGGCAGAGTAAGGACAGGGGAGATCTCCTAAGCACCACTGTAAGGGGATTGTTCAGAACACCGCTGTCCCATGATGTGAGACACCCACTGCCTCCGGCTGGGGACAGTGCCAGGGTGACATTTGTGATGCACCAGCAGGAGACTACTGCAGCCCAGCCTGCAGGACAGATCCAGAGGCAGTCAGGAGGGCTTGAACAAAACACGCCAGTTCTCATTCAGTAACCAGACAGGTTCTAGGACAGCTCCAGGAAAACCTCCAGGAAAACCAGTTACAAACCCTTTCACACCTGGACAGTGCAATCCCCTGCAGAACAAACATCTGGGCCTCACTTAGGAGGAGATTTGGGCCCAGGGACACAGGAACAGCACTGCAGACGTGAGCCCCACAGAAGCTCTGCTGCCTTACAAGAAGCATGAGATGCCTGTGAAAAAAACACAATGTAATTTTAAAATTAAAAATAGAAGACAACAGCACAAAAGGCTTGTGGAGTAGCCTGTTAAAACAAGGAGAAACACGAGGCAATGGTACAAGCAGTGGTGACTCCAGGACAGCCAGCATCCATGCTGGGGACTCCCTAAGCCAGAGCCTGGGATGACATAAAGCTTCATGCAGGGGAACTCAGGAAGAAGGAATGCGCCTGTCTGCTCTTCCACCTTCCCTCACACTACCCTGCCAAGGTAAAGCTTGTGAAAGTTGGGCTTAACGATTTTGGCTGAAAAGAGGGTATTTACATCCTTAAGAGCATCTGGCATATGTCTGTATTTCATCTTCATTTCAAAGGATAATGCAGCTTCTAAAAATTCCCTCCAAGAGCCATTATGATTTTATGCTGCTCCTGATACAATAAACAACTTCATTCGTCAGCCTCCAGGCATTTTGTGAAGAAGCCAGCATGACAATTTACATCTTGCAGAGGGGAACCTGAAGCAGCACAGCTTTCCTAGCAGCAACCAAGAAACCCTGGGAGACACCACACTGGCCCTGGAGCCTCCACACTGCAATGCCCCCATTCTTACACAGCCACAGGATGAACCAACTCTCAAGTAATCTTCTGCCTGGAGGTGTTTAGGAACCTGATCATGCCATCCATGGTGGTTTTAAAGTCCAAGTCTTCACAAGTGTAAGAAGCTGGCAATCTGTTCATGAGAGCTCAACTTCTTCCTTCTTTTTAGGAGCTAGAAAATACAATATTTACTATATATATATGATGTGTATGCTATACTTGCTTTATAGAAAATACTATGATGACTAAAGCAGAGGAAGTCCACAGCAGTGTGGGTGCTGATCTGTATTTTTTAGCAGCTCAGTCTCCCTCAAGGACCATATTGCTGAAAGGACAGTGTGCTGGTTTCATCCATCTGTACAGTGTGAACTGCTAAGGCAATCTCTTAGTAATTCATTAGCTCTTTTCATCCTCTGCTCCTCTCTGAAATATATCCTGACTTCCCACATGTACAGAAATGGTGGGACATAAAACATAAGACTGTGCCAATGGGTGAGTATAGTGGCCTTCTGTGAGGTATTGCTTTTTTAATAAAAATAAAAAGCTGAAATATAAAAATTGCTCTGACAATTTGGAATTTCCCTCGTGTTAAAGAAGGCACAAAGCAGCTCTGGACAATGATGCTCCAATCCACCACATTCCCCTCCTCTGGGACATCAGCAGCCTCCCAGTGTTTCCCTCAGGCTGCAGCAGCTTGTGTCAGCCCTGAAGCCCCTCAGGAGCCAGCTGGCAAGTGCCACTCTTTGGGAAATTGCAGTCCCCATCTGCTGGGGATTTTTATATTGCATTCATCCCTCTGGACTGGCATCCTCCTATGTGTGAAAGAAGTTCTGACCTTTACCAACTGAAATTCACGTTCAACAAAACCACAGTAGTTGGGGTTTTTTTCCAATTTATGCTTCAGGAGCAATGGCATCAGCCCCAGTACAGAACCAGGTGTCAGTAAAGGTGTTTTAAATCCCTGCCCTGCACTATATTTGTTGTTCCCATTCCTGTTCCTGTTCCATGGTTCCTACTGGCTTCAGCATTCAGAAGGAAACTGTTGATGCCTCGTTTGGTTGTGTTGTCAAACACCATAGTGACATTCCCAGATTCCTGCAGCTACCACAGTGGACAAGTAGCCAGCAAGGCAGCCCTGTCCTGAATAAGGACTGACACTGACTGGCTTCCAGTACAGAGATTTTAAACCATAGAATGGTTTGGGTTGGAAGGGAAATCAAAGAGCATCTCATTCCAACCCCCTGCCATAGGCAGTGACACCTCCCACTAGACCAGGCTGCTCAAGGCCAGCCTAGCTTTGACTGCCAGGGAAGACACATCCACAACTTCCCTCGCACCCTGTTCCAGTGCCTCAACACCCGCACAGTAAAAACTGTCTTCTGTAAGGCATTTTGCTAGAGAAGGAATTCAGTACCAGGAATATTAAAAAAGGCTCCTCAGGATTTATAAATCAGAATCTGAAGGTGGGCGGGGGGGGGCCAGAAATAGCAAAACAAATAAAAAATTTAATCTATTTAGTCTTTTAAAAATAATTTTTAAAGCTTATAAAATACATTATCATTGTTTAAATCTCATGAGAAATTTAAATTGCTTTAGGTAAATGGAACATGAAAATATCAAAAAGTGAATTTGAAATCCAGAGATATGCCACATGCATCAGGCTGTCCCCCTACTGCAAAGTGGGAACTTCGTCACCTCAGTGTAGTGACACAAGCCAAAAATGAGATGGCGACCACATTTCAAAGGGCAAAAAACCCTGTCATTTCCAGCAGAGCAGGCAAAAAAAGCACCAACAATCTCCCTGTAGCCATCAGCCCTTTCACATCTCAGGTTTGTGATAAACAGTGACAGATTGCACCCTGGAACACAGCAGTTACGCTCTCCAGGTTTTTAATGTTGGTCTGAAATGCATAATGTAATTGCCAGATATGGAAAAAAGTCACTTGATCCTGCTCAGGCTGAGAGGAGTTTTGAGTTATGAAATCCTTCACCAGACCATAAAACCACAGTAGAGGTTTGCTCTTGTGCAGGGCACTACTTCAGAGGATCCATGTATGGATATGAAAGTAGCAGAATCTTCTGGCAGGTGACCAGTTGGAAACCAAACTGCAAAAGCCTTGTAATGTATTTATTCCTCAATCACAGGCAGCAGCCTATAATTAAAGAGCAAAGCCCCTTGTCCTTCTGCACACGAGGTACAATACCTGTTTCATGCTTCACTTAAAACATCTGAGCCTGAGCTGCAAGACATCACATTTTTGTCTCCTTGACATCCCACCCAACAAGCTACTCCTTGCCCAGAAACAAGCAACTCCTCCATTCAAAACTGTAGCATTCAAAAATAACAGAGGATCTGATTAACCCCCTAAAACACATCAGCTGCACAAGCCACTACTCCTGTTTCTTCTTTCTGGATCTTTGATGAACTGGAGCCAGCAATGCAAGCCTGGCATGTTCTGGGCAGCCACCATGGTCCAGTACAACCTTCTGGCATGCATGAGTGCAAACCTGCTCCCCCAAGTAAGTCACAGAGCTCTGCTGGAGTTCTAAGCTGCTTTAAAGGAAACTTCTGATTTTAAAAGGTCTTTGTCTTTGTCCTTGTAAAATTCCATGGACCTGTTCCTCCAGCAGCCTCATGCTCAAGTTCACCAACTGGATCTCCCCAACACGGTGTCACTTGCACACATGTTAAGGGTGCCCTGAGCTGTCTCCTCAGGTCACTGGCAAACGTTCAAGGTGCCAGGTGAGATCCCTGCAGCATTTCTCTTGTCACCAGACTACCTGGAGTTACACACTGAGGACCACCACTCCCTCTGAGCCCAATCCATCAGTCAGTGCTTTACCCAGCCCACAACACCCTGAACCTTGACATCAAAATAGGCTGGGAATCAGTGTTGAAAGGCTTGCTGAGACGAGGTAAAAACATACACTGCCCTCCCCTCATCCACAAATTCAGTCACTTTATCACACAGGGCAATCCTGGTGGTCAGGTGTGACTGACTCCAGGGAATTCATACATTTATACAGACCATTCCCAACCACTTCTATGTGCCCAGAAACATGCTCCTGGAGGACTCTGGGTGTGACTTTCCGTGCACAGAAGCAAGGATGACTCCCTGCACCCATGCAGTTCCCTACATTGCTCCCAGGCCTTGCTTGAAGAGGGGGCAACACTTGCTTTCCTCCAGCCACCAGGAATTTCCCTGCTCTCCATTAAAGATGGTCAAGAAAGATGTCCCAGAATCCTCATGAGGGCATCAGCAGGTTCTCTCTCCATCTTGGATGGGCTCCATCAGGTCCTGTGAATTTGTATGGGCCCTCCAAAGTAACCTTGATTCTTACCCACTGCTCCTGCCTCTTCTCCTCATTCTACCTCCTCCCACGGACCCTGGAAATCAGGTTGGTCAATAGGCAATGGAGGCTCTGGGCACTGTGTCTACTGTCACTACATCACCCAGCAACAGCTCCCCATTTTCCTTGTCCAGCACCTAACTCCTGAGAGACAAACAAACAGAGGGAAATGGTCTGGAACAGTCTGAGGAATGTGTCACATTCAGTCCTAGCAATAAGAGGAAGTCAAACAGGAGTTTAAGGGATTACTCTGGTGCTACAAGTGGGAAACAGGTGTGTATTTCCTATTTCCACTCCAGAACCCTTCAAGGACATTCATTACAAGTAATACTGCTGGAAGGGAGTCATCACAAAGCAGCTCCTGGCAGCAATGGAAGAGGCCAAACCTTAGAACCTGGCAGTGACAGATGCCTTCCCAGATATCCCACAAACTCAACAAAATCTGGCATCAGTAATCATCACAGATGCATTATTTAGCTGAACACTAAGCATTTATACATAACTTTCCGACTGCAAATTGTATGTTGTTTATTGTTATTATTGCTACTAATGATACACAAATATCATTCATTTTTGATTTGTCTCTGATATTCCTGACACAGCTGGCAACTATAAAAGTTGGCAAACTCTGAAGACATTAAGAATTTGTACAATGTTTTAATTAACATGCATCTAATATTTCAGACTTGCAAGCATCCTTCCTGCTTTTCATATCAATTTCTTCAGAACTACTATTTATAAACCACTGTTTTTTTTCCACAGCTAGGGACCATCCAGATTTTAGAGAATCCATGGAAAATAATTACTCTGAAATAGCCCTGAAACACGGCTCTGTTTAACTACAGATCAACAGCTTTGTTATGGTTCTTGCCGTCCATTCCTACTCTGCCTGTAAGAGCAGGCACTTCCAACTCTGCAGCACGTCGGGCTGCCCCTGGTGCCATCTCGTGGTGGTCTGTAGGAGATCCCGGGGCATTCAGAGCAGTAATTGTGCTCTACTGTTCTTCAGTTCAGTTAAACTGATGTGAAAACTGGGTTTAACACACCCTAATCCACACCTTGGACCAAGAGATAGGGAATTATGAGGTTTAACCACTGCCTCTACTTGCATTTTTGGTGTGTATGCAGTTTGCTTGCTAATTTCTCCCTCTACAATACTTCCATGTCAGAAGCATTTTTTAAAAATGTACCAATTTAAGAAGTGCTAATGTCACTACAAATAAGTCTCTCAAACCCTTAATAACTGAAGCCTTAAAAGTCTGGAATAGCAAGCAAGAAACAGAAAAGTCTACAACAGAAAGCAAGCCCAGCACATATTCACAATGTTGCTCCTGAGTATTAAGTTTTCCTTGTGGTTTAATCTCTTGCGTTTTCCACATCTGTGGTTTCTCATTTAAAGCTCCTTATCTTTTCAGCTAAAAGCTACTCTAACTACCACCCATCCTCATTTCTGCACCTGACCTGTTGCATACATTCCCATGATCACTATTCCCCTGGTCAGAGCCCTACAAGAATATTTAGGTATCAAGAATTTTCTGAAGTTTTCTGGGCTTCCAAAATGTGTTCACAGCATTGGGATTAAGATCCCTACTTTACCCTCATGTAAAACCCAGAATTCACTTCAAGCCTGCAATTTCAACTTGACCTTACAACAGACTCAGGTAAGAAGGCCAAAAAAGCCACGCTTACAAAGCAATGAGCAGTGCCTTTACCATCCATAATGGATGCTCAGAGCAAGAGCCCATCTTGACAATTTTAAGCCTTTGAGTTTTGGCAGACTGCTACCCTGCTGTGGGTCAGTGCAGTAACAAAGGAAACACTGCCATGCTCCCCTATTTCCAGCTTGGTTGTTCTCCTAAATTCTGTTTGAGTTTCTTTTATCATGGTTTTGGTACATGAGGGTAACCAACTTCAAAATCTATGCCTAAATCAAGTGCAAATGCATTCTGCTCAGCCTGACCCTTTCCCAGCAATGAACTTCTAAAGAGTAAGTGTAGATAATTTTTGGCAGTGCTGGGTTTGTGGTGACTGACTTCAAAAGTCTCCTGTTTGGAGTAAGTTCATCAGTCTTGTAACAAGATGTGGCAAGGCCAGTCAGTGACTACACTACACCATGGGTAAAATCTTGTCACATAAATGATGTCAGAAGAACATTAGCCAATGTTTTTGTTTGAATCCAGACTTCAACTTTATCAATGATGACTTAACCACAAGGCCATGCATTAAAGTCAGAGTTTTCCTTGGCATTAGTGGGAGTTAACACCTTCCAAATATATTTTGCTTTATTAACCCTTTCACAACAGCTCAGCTCATGGTCCTGTGCATAAAAAGGCTTTTGCCTATGAGCACATCAACCCACTCATCCAGTGGAGTAGCAGGTTCAGCAGTGTGAGATGCCAGAAAGAGGTGTTATTTTGTGCTTAAACACAGATCCAGACCCTACCCTGTGCTCTAGAAGAACAGGAGATCATTTCTGGGTACATTTTAAGCACTCTGGATTACTGAACTGCGAGTTTAATAGATTTACAGATGTGGCCTTGAACTGAAGTAACTACAAACATAAGGAACAAATTTTAAGGCATTTCTTCTGTCGGGAAAAGTTGTAAGAATCTCTCTTGGACTGTCAGCTAAACTCTATCCTACAGCAAGGTGGCAATGTTGTAAATACACAACCAATCCAAGGCATATGGATCAGAGCTACTACTTTTTAAAAGACTTACAAAGTCCCTATTACATTTTTTTCAAGCACCACATCAGGGCCAGAAGGATCATTTTTCACCATTACTTTCAGCTACAACAATTAGAAAAGTAAATCATTGAAATACCTTCAGCTGTTTTGAACTCACAACCACCTAGATCACCACTACGGGCCAAAGATGCCTATTACTTTTCTAAATACTTACTTCATGTCTGAAGAGTAGGATCCAAATGCCTACATTTAACATCTCCTTAAAGTGCCACAGCCTTGAAAAGAGATGGCAACATCACAAAGAGATTTCTCTGCACATTCTCTCCAACAGAAGCCTTAAAAAGCACATGCATGTGTCTTAGTAATAAACTTTGCACAGCAGCTGCTGGTGGTCCCAGGGTTGTTTATTTTGTAAGGTTCTCCATGTTTACAATGTGGCTTAGTAGGTGTAGGTTCCTTAACATCAACCTCCTCAAAGTTAACCATCTCTCCACATGGAGCTCTACCACCTTGTCTATCAGTTATGAGGAGCTGCTCACAACTAACTTTTTAAACCCACTTTAAACTTTTTTATAAGTTAAAAAAACTTATGTAACACTCTACTTAAAGCCATTCTACCATGGGTGAAAGATTAAAAAACATGAAAAAGTATTATAAAAGCTAAAGATATGTTCACTTCACAAGTTCAGTCTCAGCACACATGCTGTAATCTGCTGTCTCAACTCATTCTAATGCCACATATTCAGTAATTTCACTCCAGAGAGCTTTACATAGTTAAGAAAACACGTGGTGTTTGCTACAGGCTGTAACTTCTTACATTTGACTTGAAAAAATGCAATGCATCTCCCAAATGTGTTTCCACTGTAACTCCTTGTTTGGATCTTCCACACACTCCTCCTAAGTAGCCTTTCATCAACTAATAAATCCACTGGGGAGGGAGAGCTATGCTCTCTCAAAACTGCATTACATAAGCTATTCTAAATTACACTTAAAAACTTAAACTCCTCTGCAATGCCTGGCAGTAGCTTGAATTCAAGATTTAATGCCTTGCTGCTGTAAAGGTACCTGGAATTTGTTTCAGCCCTGTTTTCTCAGGAGACACTTCCAGATTTATGGCAGAGCACCTGACAGTATGCATAGCCTGAAAACATAAGGACTGCTGATTGAACCACTGGCTACACACTTCCAGCCAAAGCAAACATCAGCTTTTGTCATCTGTCATGACTTAAGTTGAAATGTTGCTTGAAAGTAAAGTTTCTTTACTTCCAAGCTTGAGGAAAATGCTGTTGCAGACATGTGTTGCTATTCCCTAGCCAGGTTCCATCACCCCCTTCTCCCCCCTACCCTCCAAAAAATGCAGGTTCTGGAAGAGATTCAGAAAGAGGCAGTGTGCTTACCCCCCAAAAATGGTTAGATCATCTTTAATTCTAGCACCTGAAGTTATACAAGGGTTTGCTTAATAATCAAGTTTCAAAGAACTGTTGGACACATTCAGTTAAGGTGACAACTGTGCAATACCACTCAGTATTTCAATATCAGGGACCATACTCTTGAATTGTTTAAACACAATCCACAAAACTCAAAATTAAACAACCATCCACAGTTTAACTAAACAATCAGTTGAAAGTCTTACAGTTTAATAATTCACATAATGGTCAGTCTTTAGTAAGGGATACTGAAATTCATTAAACACAACACTAGATCTTACTCTATAGGTGTGCTCGGCAGGCACATAATTGGCCATTCTTGGGTATAACCAGGAGAGTAAGGAGAAATTTACCACAGTTTGGCAAATCCCACATTTTGTCAGTTAAAAGTGAACTGTGAGAATTAAATACTCATCTTTACATATACACAAGTTATGCTGTGAAAGCATATTTGCTTACAAACATATAAAAATACTTGTTAACTAGTTTGATAAGAAAATAATGTATAAAAGTATATAGCAAAAACATTTAATCATCTCTGACAATGGAAAGATCAAATTCATTTTTATATCACATGAAACAAAAACAGCTACAATTTTAGTTTTCCTTAATCCCTTACCCAGAAATACAAAGGAAGACACAATTTGTTTTCAAACATAATGTGAAATTTCTTAATAAGCTGAAATGCCTCAATCCAGAATGAGCTCAGGTATTTGGCCATATCCTAATAGTAGTAGTAATCATCCTGTAGCTGTTCTGGATTCAAAAAATAAATACAGTAGAATGTTTTGGCCACCAAAATAAAACTGCAGCATAAAAGAGAGATGAAAATTTTTGCTGACAATGAAATTCAGTGTAGGTTTCTTAAGGCTAGCTGAATACTCAAGTCTAATTTAACTGAGGGCAGAAACAACAACAAAAAAAAAGGCCAATCCACCCCTTTTTAAAAAAGTATTCTCTATACTCCAATATAGGTCTCTGTAATAGCTAATGAAATGTCAGAAGTAAAAATAAATTAATTCACAAGAGACAACTTATGCATGACTTCAACACCTCGTCCTACACGGTTTTGTTTCATCTCCTTTGCGAATAAAACTCCACAAGGTGCAAGCTCTGAAGGGACAGAAGGAAGGAATTGTGGTATTAGAGAAGCAGCCTTAGTGTTTTGGTTTGAAGTCTGCCCCAGGATGACCGAGTCTTCTTCAAGAACTATTCTGCCAGCTTCTTGGACTAAGGCTATTCTGGTGACCACTTTTAGGACATGCACATATAAGGCTAGACCAATACCAGAAGTGATGTAAAATGATGGAAAGAAAAAAAATGATCTGGCAGTTGATAGCTTGGTTCTTGGGATTCTCAGAAAATAACACAATGGCAGCCTTTCTTGTCTTTTTCTTTCCGTGTTGGCTCTGGTGAAGGAGGGCACTCTTGTTCCTGAAATTTCCTGGAAATAGGAATTTCAAATTAAATTCACAGAATAATTTTCAAGTAAATAAACACAACTACTGTATTCAACACTTTCTTTTTATACTTTCATAGGGAATGCACTTCCTTTTTACATTCAAACTACTGATAAAATAAATGATAGCTTTTAAGCTCACTTTTTGTTGGGGTTTTTTTTGGTTTTTTTTTAAGAAACACGATTTTTTTACAGAAGGCCAGTGTCAGATATAGTTTATCACATTTACTGACTGGGTGATCAATAAAATCTGAAAGACAAAGACAGCAAAATTCTCTTTCAAATATATATTAAATTAATGTAAGCATTTTTCCTAATGCACCTGAGCATTTTATAATGGAGATCACTGGCTAAAGCTTAGCGGTAAGAGCAGGCAGAATCTCCCCAGCAATTTCCCACTGCACTTCAACACCTTTGCTGCAGCTATCCATGAATATGGACATGAATTATCCGGTCTCAATCACCATACCTTATAACTCTGACAAGTTCATGAAAAGCTTGGTCTACATTCAATCTGATTTTTGCTGAGGCTTCCATGTACATTACTTTAAGCTGCCGTGCCAGCTGCTGGCCTTCCTCTTGTGTCACCTGTAACAGACATCAGTCATTAAGCTCAAGAGCTCTGCAGGCAGGTTTGTATCAGTACACACTGCATGTACATGTTAAGGATTCAGCTCCCTCAAACAATAATGGTTATTTGGGCACAGCACAGTTTTCATCCTGTCCACATTATACAGCTGAGAAACAGGCTTTTTTTAAAGGAAGTTTCTGCAATAGACAAAGACTGACTTTACAAGAAATTCCCTTCACTCCAGGTGCCTTCAGTTCTGCATAAGGTCAAGTTTTCCCTTACAGGCAGACAATAGTCCCTTGCTCCTCCTCAAAGAAAGTGCTTCAGTCAGCATCTGCTGGGTTACTAACAGAACTCTGAATATTATTACTAAATTCACCTTTGCAATGTCCCAGCTAAATCTAGAGAAACAAAAAAATTCTGATTACTATTAGAAGAACAACTGCTGTTTAGCTTCTAAGTCTTTATAAAAAGTAATTTTAAAAAAATCTATTAATGACACAGCAAAATATTAACAAAGCCAGTTTTAAACATAGTTTAGATTACCAGAGTTCTAAAAATCCACTAGGCCTTCAGGTAATCCAGAAATATTAAAGAAACCCTGGCTACATAATGACTCCTTGAGACAACAGTGGAAAAGGAGATGAAGAGGAAACAACAAGCATCATGAAACATTGGTACAAAATTTAAAGCAATGAGGCAGAAGACAGGAAGCCAGTGGACCATTCTAGGAAGGAGGAATATTTCAGGCACAAGGCAAAACCAAAGGAGAGCACAGAGGATTTTTGGATGAGGTGGAAAGCAGTGAGGTCAGAGAACAGAGGCCACCCTGAGTGGTGCAAGGCATGCAAGGCTCCAACAGGAAGGTCACCCACAGGGCCAGGGAGGAAAGGGCAGCTTTCAGTGATAAAAGGAAGTACAACAGATCTTGCCAAGACAATGCCTAATAGAATAAATGTCAAAGATTACACTGCTTTCACAGAAAAACATTAAACCAGCATGTGGAGGACTGATATAAGAACAAAAATAAGGAGGGTTTATTTTTAAATTAGTTTTGAAAAGGAACTCTGAATATTCATTGGATTAAGAAGCTGCACAGTAATGGAAATAGATGGGAATAGAAGAATAGTGTGGCAGCCTTCACCACAGTGCATGGTCTAGAAGTACTTCTCAGCTTGCAAAATAGTTTAATGGCTACACAGTGGTTTAAGAGCCTTCATGCATGGCACCTCCACATGCCTGAGTCCTCCGTCCTTAGCATCCCACTGGTATTATATCCATATACTTCCTGCTGACACCAGGGCTGCTCTCACTAAACCCTCCTGAAGCTCTACAAAATGCTCCCAGCACCCTGTGCCATTATCTGGAGTAATTCAGGATGCATCTGCTGATCTCACACACTCACAGCAGCTCTGCATTCATTTCAGTGTTTTCATCACCAGCTGAAGCAAAGAAACCCTCTTTGAACCAACTCAACCCACAGATCAGCTACTGGAGCTGCCTTTTTAACTGCAGGGCACATAAGGAGAACTGGAAGCCTTCAATCCTCAACTGCTGTTTGAAAACTGAGTAATCATGAAGAATCTTGCTCCCCTAGCTAGAACAATTCCACTTCAACCCTCCACTCTGACCTCAGATGTTGAAATATTCCAATGGCAAAGCTTATGAAGGCTGCACTTGGACAAATATTTGTAGCTGTTTTCTGGCACATGAATGACTGCAGAATCTCTTAAAGTTTGCACTAGACCTTCCAGAACCATCTGCACATCTCTACCTCAGACTAATAAGTTATAGATATAACAGTTCTAGCAAAACTAACTCCTTTTATTTTTCTTCATCCCTGCATAGTTTATTGCAGCCCCAGAAAGTGAGAGGCTGAAGCTAAAAATATGTAATTGACAAGAAATGTATAATTCTGAAGAGAAACTGAACTCAATCTTTAAACATATGTTTAAAGAATTGCTTCACTAATGTACCTAAAGCACATTACAATATCCTGCATCTGAAACATTATGAATACAGTAAAGTTCTTGTTGTATTTACTAGAATACCTGTAACTGTTAAATTAAAAAATAATCTTTTTTGTCAGTCTTACAAGTATATTGTCAAGTTACTTGTGGTCAATTTTAGTGATCTCAAAGTCACTTTAAAAAAACATTTGGTTTGGAAACACTATGGAAACATGTGCAGTGCCCAAGATGTAAATTAGAGGCCAGAACACTCCAGCTCCACCTTCAAAGCTGAGGGAAATGTAAGTACAAACATAGGAATACTTGTAAATAAAACCATGAATTTTCATCTTTTTGTTGTCCCTTCTTGAGTACGACAACCCTGTAACATGACAGGTTTTCCAGGAAGTGTGATGGGACAGCTTATTTAACATCACCATCAAAATAAAAACTAAATCTTTTTTTCTTCAAAGAAGACTGGATGTTATTTTGACAGAGCTAAAGAGAACCACAGTGTGATAGTAGTGACTGTGTGTACATCTGTGTGCATTGGTTCTGCAGTTTTCACGAGTTTAAGGCTGAATACGAATGAGAACCACTCAGAATGCTCATCCTTTTCATTATAGGATATTTTACTGTTTGTTTCTGGATCTCACTCATTCAGTGCTCAGAGAGTTAGTAGAAGTTTCTCAAATGAAAACTCATTACAGAAGATGTGAGCCAGTCAAACATGGAAAAGCTTATTACCCCACCTCCCTACCTTAACATTCTTCTGAAACAGTTTCCATTTGAGCACCAGCACAATAACCCTGTGAACACGTCCTTCGCTCTTCACTATTCTGTCTGATATCTGTCAGAAATACAGTAATTTCTGAAGTTTCCATGCTTTCCTCCACCTAAAGCAACTCTACAAGGCTGCTTAACGTAACACTGCACTTGTATTTTGCCTGAATACTTACACAAAACTAAGAGACACATCATACAGCTAACAATTAAGTGTTTCCTCAAGTCTGAGAGGAATCCATTTCTACACTCAGTGGTCACCCTACAGTACTTCCAGCACAAAACCACTGCCCATTTCTGCCAAGAGTTCCATCACTCCTGAAGAGTGCATCTGTCACCCCAATTTTCCTGCAGGGGTAGGTCACTATCCCCTAATTCCAGTTTGTCCACACTCTCCTATCAAAGGCTGCTTTGGCACATGCAAACTGTGGCTGTAAGCAGTGACATATTCAGACTGGCTCACTGTATTCAGACACCACATCAGACACTCAACTGCTCATTCCCTATAGAGCCCAAAATCACACAAGCCATGGGAGAACCAGAAGGGGCAATCTCTCTGTGGGCACAGAGGTGTCCCCGGACATAGCCCCAACATCTACCACTGCAAGAAGGTAACTCTTTCAAACAACAGAGTGATATTTAAGTCAGCTGGACTTGTCTTTAAAACCTTGCTTTAAAGGTAACTGGCAGCAGAGATGATTTCAGCACTAGGTCATAGGTGTTAGTTCAGTCACGATGCAAAAGAAAGAACAAGCATTTAACGAAACCCAAGCACTCTCCTGTTGCAACTTGGATTTTCCTTGAAATCCTGCCATCTGGGGAATGATCAGACTTGACCCAGTGTAAGCTAGCAGTTATCTACAGAAAGTCATGCATATCCTGCACTGACAAGTCCACTCTTCCATCACTACTGGTTATTATTAAAATATCTACTGTTCTACTGAATTATCTTACAGTAGAAACATTCAGTGTTGATGGAATTAACCCATTTAACAGAAAGACTGCTACACAGCATTTACTTTAGGAAAGAGCAGTGAGAGATAGTGCTTCAATTCTGGTTTCAGAGTTAGTAGTTTGTGACTGGGGAACTTGGAAACACTGGTAGCTTCACTCCTTATCATACATTCTAAAGATTAATGCTTGCTTGTCCTCTAAAGACTCATTTTTCTTTGTCAACATAACCTGTGGAAATTGAGAGACAAAAATCACAAGAAAGCTGCTTAACTCTATTTATCTGTACAGTTATTACCATGACAAATTGCTATTTCAACTTACTCTTTCAAGTCCCTCCCAAAACCACTTGTGAGTTGGTCTCTGGTATATAAGAGCCCCACTAATTTACACCACACCTTTGGTGAGCCCCAGCAATTCATCAAGACCACAGCATTGTTTGTGCACTTCTGCTGTACAACCCAGTTCATGTATTTCCTGAGAAACAGTTGCCACCACACGCGGATGATTAGCTATGCATCATTAGCCTCCAGATTTATGGTGTCACAACGATAGTACTCTGTACTCTGTTCAACCTCTACACACATTTACTTGGAGAGAGGTGTGGCCAGACCCTTGAGACACCCAGAGCTCTTCCACATGTTTAACTCTTTTGGGTTCTGGGAAGATTTGTTGAGTATTTTGCTGATCCAAACACACACTAAATTACTTTCTTTAGTTTAGTTAAAGTCTTTCAGAGATTGCATGTGTTTCACTGGTCTGCCTCCTGCCTTTTGGCAAAAGCAGGCATATGCCCAGTACAAGCATTTTTGCTCTAAAAACTGATACCCAGCTTCCTGACTTTCTAAAAATGTTACATTAATTCTGAAGAAAAATGTTCAGCCGGGATTAAACAAGTTAAGAGAGACAGAGCCGGATAAGTAAAAGATATGTGTGACACTAGCATGGCCTAGCAGGCTTTTGGTGGCACTCAGTGAAGCCTGACACATCAGCAGGCAAAGTGTAAAAATGCAGAGATTTGCCCCTCCCATGCTTCTGCCCACAGCTACAGTCTGGGGATAGCCCACACCTCCCACTCACCCAGCACTCCCAGCCAAGGGGAGGGAGCACTCTGTCCTTTGACCCCATACCTCCCAGGGCAGCTGCCTGTGCAAGAAACCTGCAGACAGAGCAGGATGACCGTGCTTATCAGGCTGAAGTTCTTCCTCACTTTTGGACTAGCTGGTTTAGCTGGTGGCAGGACTAGTTGACAAGTTTGCAGCCAGATGAACAAGCTGGTCCCCCTCAGTGACTGGATGCTGTCCTGGGAGCTTACATGGTGGAGCAGAAACAATCCCCCTGTTTAACACCCAGCTGATAACATCTCACTGCTTGCTGCTGCCAAAAGGCGAGGTCTGGCTTGCTTTCCCCCACCCCAACTCCTCCCTGCTCTGCTCCAAGCCACAGTCCCACCCCTTCCCATGCTTCCAGCCCTGGCACTCAAATCTTCCTGCAAGCTAATTTAGCTCACACAGGTCCCAGGAAGCCATTCCTCCTCCTCCCCATCCAGAGAGATGATTCAACTCCAAAAGAGCTTCAAGTGAGATCTGGGAAAGAGCGGGAATGTGAAGTCAAGAGGGAGGGGAGCCTCTCCCTTGTGGGGACCAATTATGTCAGCTCAGCATCCCTAAACCATTCCTTCACACTGACTGAAGGCCAAGTGAAACACATGATGGGGAAGAGACAGGGAAGAGTTAAGAACCTGTAGTAGCTATTTAAGCAAACCCAGAAGAGTTTTCTCTTCTAACATCTGCCTAAGCCCCAGTTTACGATGGGAGTGACAAGTCCACCAATTGGTATATAAATGGTGAGAGCACCAGAAAGTTATGCCCATCAGCATCTGAGCAATTAAGGCAATTAATGTAGCCATAAAAAGCAAAAGGAAATTTTGGGGACATATATTGATATAAGCAGCAAAATTGCAAAGTTAGGCAGTTTAAAAAAAGGTGCTTTGAGCTTGAATGTGTTCCAGCCCATCTCCACCTGAAAAAGCAGCTCGGAACAGGACAGAGAGACCAGCAGAACAGCTGACAGGCAACTCTCTGCCTCTAAGGGAGAAACAGAGGCGATGTAATAACACCAGGAGGGTGGAGGAGAGAGAACAAAGTTCACAGCTGTTTCTAGAAATGGATGGACAGGATTACCAACTACAACTGCAGGTATCCTGAGAGCTCGGGCTGACAGCAATGATGTTATTTCCCTCCCACAGCATCTGGGTGTTTGTCCATCAGCAATTACAATTAGCTTAATAGTTCAGTTTCACCTCCATAATTTCCATGCCAACATTTGTGCAGGAGATAAAGTACAAATGTTCCAGGACCTGCAAGGTTAAATCCAGGAATTTTGAAGGGGGCATGATGGTAACTGAAGAATGAGAGTTTTGCTTCTGTCTCAGGGACAGGCTGTTCTGTGAATGTGTGAGTACTCAAAGTTACTTCAGAGGAATTTATGAGCTACTTGTGTGAAAACTTTCAAGCCAGCATCTTCCAGCACAGCTTTTAATTTTGTCATGATCTTTCTACGCAGCTTCAGGATGAAGAGGCTGTGACCGTCAAGGGACCATATAGAACACGAACTTTTCTTGTACTGTAACTGTTATTCAACATTGCACAAACTAGCTCACTGAGCTCTTTAAGGTCTTATGCTTTTTCTTGTCAAACTCTTAAAACAATTACAGCAATTTTAGTAATATTTACTTTATTCTCAGAAAATCATGTGTTTGCCACCAGCTTTAGATGTCATCTTACTGTCTCTGGAGACAATATGAAGCTTCTCAAACTAGTTGCTGAAGAAAATACAAGTTTGACATCTGTTCCTTTCCTGCTGCTATAGTTAGATTATTTTCATTTCAGCTCAAATTAGTTTGATTCATTAGAAATCAACAGCAACTAAGAAAAACACATTTGAAAGTCCTTTTAATCATTCTAAATGAAGTATTTTATGTTATCTTGCGACTAGAGGTGAGGCTGAAAACTACTGATTTCAAAACTTTAAGGTACATAAATGTAACAGATATTGTGCTATACTTCCAACCTCTAAAGCTTTAAGTCACTTATGCAGAAGATGAGTGGCCAAAGAGAAAACAGTGAATAGCTATTAATTTATACATAACAGCAGTGAAAGGTAAAAGCAAGAGCACTGAAGACTAAGGATTGTTGGAGTTAGTGTTGGAATGCACTCTGCTGGCACAGCGCAGTGGTGAGTAACAGAACTGAGGAATTAGACACGTTCATGCCTGAGTAATCAAGTCATGACAGAAAGCTCTCAGCTCCGTGAATAGACTTGGTCTCAACATAACCCCACTGAGTCAGGCAGGAGATGTGCTGGCTATGGAATGCCATCATGCTCTTAAGGTTTGTCAAGTACAAAAACTGAGTGGAGTTTCTTGCATTGGAATTAGTTTGTATGATAGGACTTTTTTCATTTGTTTTTTCCCATTCTGTGAGGAAGTTTAGTTTTGGGGGAAAACAGACTTTTCTGGAAGAAAATGAGCAGTAACTACTAGCAAATGAATTACCTGTCTTTGGTGGTCCAGATCTGCTTTATTACCGACGAGAATCATTGGAAACTCATCGCGATCTTTCACTCTAAGAATCTGTCGCTGAAACTTATAGATTTCTTCAAAGCTGTGAAAGAACACAAGTAGAGCATCAGTGTACTAATTCACAGATTCTCAGGTTCTGAAAAAGTTCAGAAGTGATGAATCACCTATTGGGACTTGCCCTGCCATGACACACAAGCACAGACAGCTGCAGGCACTCCAGAGTCACAGCATGAGCAGTTAGAGAACCATCCAATACTCAAACTAAAAAAATCCCCCAGTGAGCAGTGTCCTCTGCACTGGTCTGAGGTGGGGCTGCAGGGTGAACAAAACACTGACTGTGTCTCAATCCATAGGGACCCAGGCTCTATGTGTTGCAGAGAATCAAGCAACCACAGTCCATTCTACAAATACTGACTCTGGAGTTCTACTCCATCTAGAATACTCAAACTACAGCATAGAGAACCTGGTGATCAATATTTCAGTTGGCAACCTTCAGAGCTACTTCTAAAAAATTTGGGGGAAGCTATCAAAGCTGTAAAGTTTTGTTTCAGCAAGGACAGAAAAATGGCAGGGCTAAATGATCAGAAAGCTTTCCAGTTACCAACTAAGTTATACCAGGTGCTGGTGCTGTTTGAGCATAAAGAATATTCCAACAGTGTTCAAGGAAAGGTGAGCAGAGCAGAAAACTTTTTCCAGGACAGAACACTAGAGAAGCTTATTCTGGTCTAAGCAAGGACTTTGGGAGAATGAATAAATAAATCACTGCTTTCAAGTAAACACTGTTAAAGCTATGTCACCACATAAGGACCTTCAGCACAGACATTTGCAGACAATCACACCTTGTAGCCCTCCAGACATAGTCTGAAAGCATTTACACCTAATTGGCCAGCTAAAATTCAAAAGCAAGATGGTCATCAGTATAAAGGTCACATTAAAAAGAATTAGGTAGCCAGACACCTCAGGCAAAGGTGAACTAGAAGGGATGTATGTCACTAAGCATAGCTCTCCACGGGCTTCTAAGACATTTCATCTCCATTCTGCAGCCATTCAGTCAATGCATAGGAGCAAGCAGAGGGACCTCTGCCTGCAAAAGAGAGCAGGTACATACCCTAAATCCACTCAGAAACCCAGAGCCAGCTACTTGATGCTGCATACGGCAAAGGGATGTTCCTAAGAACTGACTGAATACCAGCCACTCTCAGGAAAATGGTATTCTGGACTGTAATAAAGTTCTTGAATAGAGCTGTCATGTTTTTGTCTATGCTTTAAAGTAATCTATTGAAACAAACACTTTCACAAAGTGATTGGTTCAAAACTGGTATTTTTCAGTGCTGAAAGAGCATCACACCTTGAACCTAAGAGTAAACACAATATTTTGTTTGAGGTGCAATTTAAGAATAATTAAAACTTGTTTGTTTTAATAGCTTGACGCAGGCATACCTTCCTCTATCTGTGACTGAGAAAACAAGCAGAAAACCTTCTCCTGTCCTCATGTACTGTTCACGCATGGCTCCAAATTCTTCTTGTCCTGCTGTATCCAGAACTGAACATAAGCAAAAATATGGATTAGTACATTTCAGGTTCTCATAGACTGAAAAAAAAAAATTATTCCTAATACAATATTGTGACAGCCTCTCCTGTGCACCATAGCCAAGCAGAAACCATTTTTTGCAGATACTACTGGATATTTTTCTAATATTCCCAACAAGTTCTTGCACTGACTGAACAATTCAAGACCTACCAAACAAAATGAACAACAAAATACTTGAGGACTTCTAATTCCTGACCATCTGAAACAGATGGAAAATGCTCAGAGATACGTGGGGATGAGCATTGGCGGTTTATTCTTAAAGAAATCACCAACATGGAAGAACTGAAATTTTTGAAGCACAGCATTTAAATTGCACTTGAGAGAAGCACCACACAAGTGTGTTTTTCATGCCACCATGTCACTCAGGTAACTCCTGGGAGTAATACAAATTCTTAATCCCAGTTGTGTGGGCGGGCTACTTACTGTCCAAGCGTGCGGCTCTCTCGTCTATCACACATTGCTTGGTGTAGGAGTCCTCAATGGTTGGGTCATAATCCGTAACAAAGTAGGACTGCAGAGAAGAAAACAAGTTTGTGTCTCAGACAAGCACACACAGGACACTCCCTGAGGGAGATGATAAAATGGACACTTGACAGCATAAGGAAGGTGTGTTTATCCATGTACAATCATTTGACACTGCATCCAAAGATAACCAGTAAAACCAGTGGTATTCCTAGTAAATGCTCATAAATTGTAGAGATTACGAGCAGAGTCACTGAGTTAACTGGATTCCCACAGCCTCTCTAACATTCTCTAGATATTACTGGTAACTCCTAGGATTTCTCAGAAATCCCTAGGAACTTTCAGTTTCTGGGAGCTTTTAAGGTATCTTGTAATTTTTCTGAACTTCTGGTAGGGTTTAGAAGTTCTTTTAAATTCTCAAGTTTACAGGACTTCCTCTCCTGTTCCCAGAGTCAGTAATATCTAGGAAGCACCAGGACTTTCTCAGCCGTTTCTAGAATTCTCTGGCAGTTTTAGAACAATTTCTAGCAACAGCTCCACACAACACAAGTGGCACTTAGTTTGCCAGCTGAATGAAGTTGGTTGGAACACTCTCATTCCCAGGATTTCTCTCCTGGTTTTAATGACTTTAAGCACTCATATTCTCCTGAAAGACAACCCCTGAAAGCAGAATAAGCCATGAAATGCCTATGCTACCCATGGCCTAAGCACAAAGCTCCACCAGACACTGCCAGGCTGTTGCTTATCACTCAGACTGTGGAGCAAAGCACGTTCTGGTACATTTCTGTAGAGACTGGGTGATCTGGTATTGAATACTGGGTTAACAACACCACCAGAAGACAAGTTTAGAATTCAAAGGATGCAGTTTTAGCTTGCATGCAGTCATAGTAAAGACAACTTCACCTAAAACTAAAGCAATCACACTGGCATAACAAACTTGAACCCTGATCAAATTCCTTCCCATCTGTGCTCCCAGCAGGACTCAGTGCACAATTTATGCTGAACTACAGGAGTACCACCAGTGTACATTATTCAGCTCTGTAAACCAGTAAGGAATTAGGAATGTTTTGAAACTACATATTGGCTCCTAGGAAGAAGAAAAACAAACAAACAAACAAAAACCCACAAAAAAAAATCCCACCAGAAAGAAAGAAGAGAGCTTTGCTGAAGCACCTTTCCCATCACACAAACTTAAAGATACCAGGACAACACTGTTCCTCTAAACTTACTGAAATCAAGTTAACAGATGTCATGGTTGGGAAAACAAAACAAAACAAAAAAAAGGGGGTGGGGGAAAGGAAGAACTGAAATCACAGCACTAGCCCACTAACCTTGTCCAGACACACCACTGTCAGTGCAGAACAGAGTTAACTCTGTTCTTCGCAGATAATTTATGTAGCCGTATTTGCCCTTGTCCAGTTTAGGTTGGGTGGTGCTCATGAGGGCAGCGTGCAGGACATTGTCCTGACTGCTCCCAACTGACCCCACCACTTGGACACGCCCATGCCAGGCTCCTGGCTTAGCAGAATGGACCGGGGTGCCCCAGCTCATGGACTGAGCTGCAGCTGCCTTCCTGGAAGAAACACATCACCAGTTGTAGCACACTGGACCAGCTGTGGATGCTATATATAACCCTGCTCATATACCACAACCATCGTGCAGTTGGCTGCAGGAGGAGTTTGTACAGGTTGCTGTTGACCTGTTCATTTAGATCTGGCACCACACTAAAAAACTGCTGCCCCCCCCCAGAGCAGAGACCTGAGCAGCTCCTTTGCATTTTAAGTAGACATCAGTGTCCTCCCAGGATACACCTACACAGCAGTCTCAGCCGCTCTGCATCGATGGCACCCAGGCTAAACAGTCTCCCTGCTTCATTCCCACCCACAACCCCACACACCAATCAAAACAACACAAAACAACCCAAACAAACTCTCTACCAGTAAAAAAATTCCAGTAAACCAACAGGCATGTGATCCTAAATGCACACACAGCCAAAGTGCCTATCTATAGGCAGCAGAACACTCACCTCAGAACAAGAAGTTCTTTCAACTACAAGTCACCCCTTTATCTTGCTTCCCTTTAAGATTTAAAGAGGAAAAAAATCAGCCTTCAAAACTGTGCTCATCTTTTCTTTTGCCTGTATCCATGACTCAAAACTTGCTATCCAGGAGCTTAAGAACAGACTTTGACAAATGAGCTTACACAAACTCTAAATAAGGTCTCTATTCTTCTATGGCCTTTAACAAACTTTGAAAGATGGATGAGAAACTTATGTGAACATCTGGATGTATAAATAAAATCATTTACAGAATCTGACTTTAAAGGGATGATCACATGGAAGGGAATTTAAGTCCTATGTTTCATTAAGGAAACTGAAAGCGATATTTATAAAAAAGCATTAGGTCATTAAACCATGGAAGATAAAGCCTGCACTCTGAAATTATACCCTATCCCTCTCCCGTTTCAGCTTTCATTCCTCCATCCTGCAGAATTCAAAGTTACAGTCTGAACATTTATATCTACAAAATGGTAAAGGATAGCAGCTTTTAAAAGGGATAATTTGGAATGGATTTATTTTACTTCCATGAATCACTGTTAGTAGAACACCTAAAGCAGCAAGTTTATATCCAGCAAGGGCAATATTTTTCACAAAGGGTGTTCAGAAAAAAAAAAAGTCATAATGATCTCAGACAGATTCTTCTTATTTTCCTCATTATTTGTCCAAGGGCCAACAACTACAGCATGTTCTGTAATCTGCAGGGCATTTCTGTGAGTCCCTCCATCCTTTTTAGGTTTTTTTGGTTTGTTTTTTTTTTTAATTAATAAACCCTCCAACTATACACAAAGCAAGAGTGGAAGAGTAGGTACAGAGATATGGAACATGGTTCTTCCCTCTAAAAGGGAAACAAGATTCAGTTGCCCTGATCCAGCATCAGCCACATGTCAAATTCAGAATGAGCAGATGTCACAGCTCCTGCATGTAACAATTGCTCTTACAAGTATTTTCTTCCCTCCCATGGAGCTGCACTGCCAGATCTGCTGTCGCAGCCACTACAGGAGAGGTTTGTAAGGCAATTAGGACTGTGGTTTACCTCCAGGCACTGGACAAGGCTTATGTGCCTGAAACAGCTTCTGGTTTTGCAGGAGTTTTCCCAAATTGCACTGGGACTACGTGCTGCAGGAAACACAACCACCACAGCTTGCAGGCCTTATTCAGTCTGGCTGATTTACAAAAATTAGATGTAGCAGACATAGCATGTATCAATTTGAGCAGAATTGGACCTTCCTGCTGCTGTTCAGGCAGTGTTTAAAGAATTAAGGCATGGCAGAGCATATCCTGAAACCTTCCATGACCATCCCTTTCCTCCTGAATGCTGTCTGGGCGAGGTGCCTGAGCTCCCAGCAAGCCCAAGATCCTGCACCAGCATAAATAACTTTCTACAGGTCAAGGAGTTTGTGGCAGAACTCCTTAAAAGCCTAAGAGGAGCACAATTCCAGCAGACACAAACCACTGACAACCTACTGGTTTCAAACAGATGCCAAGTCTAGACAAATTAGAGGAGCAAGCACATCCCAGAGTGTTGGAATACCCAGGCCTGCCTACTGGTGTCTGTTGTATGAAAGCTGTCTGTGCAAGCCCTAACACCTCAGAGCAGCCACCCTGCAAAGCTACAGCAGTCCCAGGAAGCTACAGCAGGAGCCTGGGATGAGAGCCGGCACAGAACACACTGCTCAGCTCTCTAGGGCGGCCTGATATAGCAGCTCAGGTTGTTAGTTCCACTCTTCTAGGAGCAGTTGAGTTTCTGTGACAAATCCAAACAGCCTCAACTCATTCAGCTGGCTCCACTGCAGTTGGCCACTGCGTGCAGGAAATAATTAGAAGCAGTTAAGTTTCTTCTAAGGAGATAGTAACTTGAACTTGCTCTCCTGTTACACCACTCCCTTATTCACCAGCAAAATCAAAGCTCTTTCCACTCATCTCCTGGAAGGGAAATGAGAAGTTGAGCCCAGTAGTCTCATCAACCATTCAATTTACCCAAAATATTATGCAACAGGTTTTCTAGGTTTTCTCTTTCTAAGACTGCTAAGGCAATCAAGTCCAGAGATGGGAAAGCTTGCCGCCAAGGACTTTTGCAAAGGGGGAAAAACCAAAAGAACACAAAAATCCCCATGCCCACACTACATACATTACTTATCGCTGGGTAACCCACCACTAAAATCCCTTCTTACATACACACTCGTCATCTTAAAAAGCATTTCAAACGACCTCCTGACCTTCACAGGAGTTTCTACTTGCAGTGCATGGAAACAATGACACTATACAGAATACTGCTCTAGCAGTCTTTATTTTAGGCAACAGCAATCCCTAAATCATTTGTTTTAATCACTCAAGTCTTTTGGTAAGGAGAAGATATGAAAACCTGCACTTAAGTTTATCATCCTCCTCCATCTATATGTTGCCTTTAATGCACATAGAGAAATTCCTTCCTTACAAGCTTGAGTCCCTCTCATAAATTAATAAAAATTACTAAGTAAAGACATCTTTGATGGAAAACTCCAGTGTCAACTCACAGCTCTTATGCAGCTTTTCATTTACCCTTCATAAAGTAATCAACAGTCTACAAACTGAAAAGCCAGGAGAAAACCTTCTTTTGCACTTCTGTGTTTTAGGGTGGGAGAGGAGTAGGATGTTGTTGACAGGAAGCTGCTCTAAGCTGCAGTCCAGAGGCTGGCTGCACAACATTCTTCCCTTTCTCTTTACACCAAGGCCTTGCAATGAAAGGCAGCCCAGCACAGTGAGAGCACACCGCTACGAGTAAGTTAAAGGAGAGGTACATGCCAAAATATATATATTCACCTTTGCTGTCTCTATAATCTCCATCTGTATTTACTAAACATACACATAATGTTTCCAAGAGCCACTGGTTCCTTATTTAAATTTTTTCCACATGTTTTAAGTTTTTGGTTCAAACCCAGTAAAGGCAAGGAAATAGAAGGGTTTCCACCCTCCCGCTACAGTTACAGACCAGCTCTGGATTTAAATAAGCATCTGCAATTTGAGCATTGCAAACAGCCCAAAAATCCTCCCTAGCTATATTTTTTATGCTAGAACTTAAACACGTGTGGCATCCACCAACACCAAAGCTTCAACTTCAGACTTGAATACATTCCGAAATACCTGAAATAAGTGATCCCAAGACATTCCTGTGCTGTGCTCCTTGACAGAGTATTCCTCCTGGCAGTCTCTCCTTTGCCTGCCTTTTACACTATCATCTCTTCTCTAGGTCTTTCCTAATTTCCCCTGCACTTTACCAAGAACATGCCTGCTCTTGACCCACTCAACCAATCTGAAGCCCAATTCAGCCCCTGCACTGCCAGGTCTTCACTATGGGCATACAACAAACAGCAGTATCAGCTACAGCCCTATCACACACCACACAGATCACATCAGAAATATTTCACCCAGAAAGAGACAGAAACCTAGGTTCTCTTCATTTAAATGAGTATTTCTAGGATTTGTTCCAAACCTTAGACAAAGTCAGTGCCATAGGTTAAGACCAGAGCTCCAGTGCCATGGCCAGTTACTAGAGCCTTAAGCGGACAGCTTTCTGTTTGAGGTACTTGCCTACACCCTAAAAGCCTTCCCAGACCATGAATTAAGATCTAAATGACTGACTGCATAACTCCATTTGCAGCTTCCATCGTTTTCCCACCCATGAAACCTTACAGCCTCTGCCTTCAACTCTTCTACCTACCAGTGGCAAAGTAGCAAGAGCAGCCAAGTCTGTACTAAAGTGACCCCAATGACACACTGTGCCCTGCCACAGGTTGCCAAGGAGGTCAGAGACCATTCCTAGCAGCTCTAATCTATGTTCCTGTCTCTGGAGGAGCAAGCAGACAGGTTCTATGTCACCACAAGCAAGTTCCTAGAGGATGGGTGGCAGTAACCTGTCACCCTGCCCAAGCACTCTGCTGCCCTGGTGCAGAGATAATCTGCCCAGCAGAAGGGGTAATCAGGTAAAGCAGCAGCTCAGGGCCTCAGCACCTCAAGGGATTAAAAGAACCTCCTTTCACACCACAAAGGAGAAGTAATTTCTTCAGAGTACGTGAGTTGGCTGGCTAGAAAACAAGGAAAACATGCCATAAAAAAACCCCAACTGACTTCTAGAAGCAAACACAAACCCAGACAGCACTCCAGAATAAAGGAACAGACACAGAAAAACACATGAATTTAGCATTTTGCAGAGCCCCAAGTACTTGGGTCACAGAAACACCCAAACAAACTAGAAGCACACTACCAACCAGACAGTCTCTGACAAGCTTGTTCCAATAGCAAACATACACCTTCCCAAGAGCAGGTGGTTCACTAGGACACAGTATTTCCAGACAAGTTTAACTGGTTGGTGCTGGAAAAGCAGGAGGTGGATGCTGCTGGGGTTGATGACAGGAAATGCCACCTCTGCAAAGGTTTTGTGCAGTGCCCAAACTGGTACCAGAAAAGGACTGTAGGAGGTACCCACAGCAACCCAGACCCATTCAAACACGGATGTTCAGGACTGCATTCAGCACACTTTGCTGGCATAAAGTCCATTTTACAAAATGAGGGTAAATATTTTGGTGTTGAATGTTGGGAGAATAGGAGATCAAAGGTCTAGGATTATCCTGATAAAGACCAGCCTAAAGAAACAATGATTTGAACAGTGCCTCATGCTACAGAAGGCTAAGTGTGTCATCATCCAATCATCCCATATTCCTATAGATCTTTAAGAGGTTCTTTCTTTTAATTATACAAACAGTAAGAGCACCCATTCCTTTCTTCCAAGAAATACAAATTAAAAGATAGTCAGTGCTTGCAAGTAATCAATGATGCTTCCCTCAATCTGCAGTACTTCCCACTGCCCTAATGTGTACTGTCAGCATTGTTATGACTGTCCAGGGAAACAAATGTCATTTGTAACTTCAATTACTGCCATTACCCATTGATGTGAAACACTTCATTTCATGAACAGAGAAAATTGAGGCATGAAGAAGGAAGAGGGTTAACCTGAAGGAAGTTATAGTGAAAGAAAGATAAGACATGTACAAACTAAGCCCTTTGGAAATGCATACACAAGTAGAAAATTTTTATTTGTCCCTGAATAATAGCGACACACATATATACAATACCAATTAAGTACATGCTTATTATTATTATTATTAAGCATGTACTTACAATTAAGTACATGCTTATTCAAACATTAATGGTTCTACTAGAGAAGAAAATCATAATGGAAAATGCACAGTTGTTGAATAAGTCATGGCAGCCTTAGAGTACATCCATTAGATTACTCCCCTGCCAACATACTAAAGAAGACAGAAGAGACAGTAGGATACAGAAATAAACACCTGACTTGTTAAAGTAGAGGTAAGTCTTCTCCGTAAATTTTTTATGCAATGCAAGGATTGTCAAAAGCTGTGTTCAGCCTGGAAACACTAGAAGCGTGGAACACTATTACACAGCCATGTACTCTTCTGTGCCTCTCCCTCCATGGACACTGATCACTGAGTGAGCACATCAGAAAAAGAAAACTCCTAAGAAAACTGTGTTCAGTGCATGGGCATACTTAATGCATATAGCTAAATATAACATGGCTCTCTTCTGTATGGGCTTTGTTCTGCACACTACCCAAGACAGCTAATAACAGAACTAATTTTGCATCCTCACAGGTGCGAGGGAAGATGAGCTAGGATAGGGAAGCAAGGGCGAAACTGTATGGAGGATAAAGTGTCTTCAATTTGAATGTTAACACAAATCTGTCTGTGCACCTTTAATTTTTGCATTCCCTAAATTAACACTTGGATTTTGTATCCATAAACACACGCATTTCCAATGGTATTTCTCCAGAGAGCTGTATGCTAGGAGATTTCAGATTTCATCCTCAGTTAAGCATGACTGACTTGTGTGACAGATTCAAAAGCAGGGCTGGTTCTGGAGCATCAACTTATTCTGCAGTCACATAGTGGACCAAGACTCAGGAATATGAAAGACTGAAATCAAACTGACTTTTGTGCACTGACAGGGAACATCCATCGGCTCTTAGACATTTCAACATGCCTCAAAAACTGTCTGCAAATTTTTGCCCTTCCCCTAACAGCTCCTTAAAATAAAGCAGCTTTACCTTCTCCAACCCCACCCTTTTTTTCTCCCTCAAACCTGGCACCTAAGGCATGGCTGGCAAAATAGCTTGGGTTTACAGGTAGTAATCTGGAGAATACAGCAGCTAAACAGATAATTCCAAGATCCAGTGGGAAAAAAGAAAAACACCGCAACAAAAAACAAAAAAAACAAAACAACAACAAAAAAAAAAAAAAAAAAAAAAAAAAAAAAAGAAAAGAAAAAAACCAGAAAAAAACAGAAACAAAAACCCCCCAGATAAAGAAGATTTGCTTAGGGAAAAGAAAGTGTCTTTGAGACTTTGACTAAGACAGCCTTTCAGTGCATGTTCAAATCATAGAGCTTTCAAGAATAATCATTAAAACTACTTTTCTGAAAAGTTACGTGCCCTTTTGCTAACATACTGCCAAGCTTAAACACACCATCAGATGCCAGTACAGTCTTGACTTGATGCCTTTTCCAATCTAAAGGATTCTACAAGTCTAATTATGGACAGAGTGGATGCTGGCTATGTGAACTTAATATGAATACAGATGAGAGTGAGTTTTCTTTTCATATATATTTTGCAATGCATGTGAATATCTTTTAAAATAACTTCCTTATAAAGTGGCAGACTGATACTTTTTAAAGACAGGTTTCATCTTTTAAACTCAAACTGAATCTGCACTGTGCTTAGGTCCTCTTTCAGTTCCCAGCTTACAGCTCTCCCCATGGGACAGCAATTTGGTTTAAACAGCTCACCAGCCTGTGAATATTTCCCTCCAATTTTCAAATATCTCAAAATCAAACCACACCAAACACCAAGCACACTCACTCAGAGACCTGGTTTAGGCAATATGTGCACTAACTTTTGGCCTCTTGAGTACTTCCTAGTGGTGCAGTTTTCATTGCTCAAGATCAGAGAAGGTGCACTTTCACTGTCTGAGAAGACTTCTTTGTAATGCCTTCAGTTAATGCCCTTTAATGCCAGTAAGCACCTACAGAATTCTTTGAAGGCAGCTCTGCAATTTCTCAAGTTGAAACATGTCTGACTGTAAAGCATATTCTATATTGCAAGCTTAGTTGAGTCTTGCTTTAATTTCATTTCATTTTTGATTCACAGTAAATTGTGAAGGAACTATGAACACACCAGGTACTTCACCTTCCTCATCTCAACCACTCATAATTCAAGGAATGATTAAAAAATTCATGACACACTATCTTTTCATCAATAAAGTTTTACCAAGTTTAGAGAGTTTTCAAACTAGCAGCTCACACAAGCTCTTCATGATGAACTCAAGTTTTTACTCAAGAAAGCAGTGGTATTTTTTTAGAAATACGTATCTGCTTTTAAGATTGTGTAAAACCAGATAACGGGGACTACAGCTGTAAGAGAAAAAGTAAGGTTGCTCCAAAAATCCCCTGGTGAAGCAGAAGTCATAAAATACTTTTTCTCATACACATGAAGTCATTAGAACACCTCAAGATACACAGTGTAATTAAAAGATTTTGGTTTATAAACTAAGTAACTGGAGAAGACTTAGAGTCAATTAAAATCTCTCTTCATTCCTGTAACTTAGATGTAACTACACCACAGTCAGCAATAGACTTCAGCTTAGTGGCTCCAAGGAGACCCATGTTTGGGGCATTTCCAGTCTATTAACAAAAAAGCCACTTCATAACTCTGATGAATTTGGACTTTTCAGATTGTCTAGCTTAGGTTACGGACATTTGGAGCCAGACAATTACATTAATTAAATTAATTAAAGTAAGAAGCTTTTCTAGCCCAACAAGCCAAAGCCACACTCCAGCAACTCTAACCCCTACTTCACATTTCAAGTACCTGCAAATGTTTGATCCCTGTGACTCCACACCAAAATTTTCTGAAGTTAACACCTTTCTTATTGTGATGGGTTCATCACAGAGTCAGGTAGAAAGCTGGAGGAAGGTAAGTTCTCCTCATTCTTCCTCTTAAAACATTTGTTTAACATGGAGATACAATCAGGTTGATTAGCCCACTAAACCCAGATTTTTCTAGAATGAGTCAAGCTAGGATTAAGTATTTCTAGGCTAGCATTTCACTCTACAATTCAACTACAGTAATGTCCTAGTGAAAAAGGGATGTTTTATCATCCCCATTCCACTATAATTCCCTGCTGCCTTCAGGATGATCAAGAGATGAGAAAGTTCAAATTACCACACAAAAATTATAAAAATCCCTCATCCAAATAAATACTAGATATACAAACCACATTTATATGTCCAGGCAACTTAATAAAGTTCACATATTATCACCAAGAGACACCTTTTGACCCAATATATACAACTATTTTATTAATATACTATTTGCTTAAATATATAAACACCAAACAGGTACTGAACACAAAGAATGAAAGCTTCCAAAAGTTATCATACCACTTGTTCTGCTGGGAAGGAAAAATGTTGAAACGACTCTTTCAGATCCAGTAATACATTTTATTTACACTGCCAGATCACTGTAGACACTGATAGCAACACACTAGCTCCTGTCCTGGAGGGTTTTTTCTATTACCAGTAAATTCCATGGAATTTTTAGACACCAGCTTGGACAATATCCAACATAATAACCCTCAGTTTCATTAGCAAAGTCTGAAGTACTTTATTTTTCAAAGATTTGTTGACTGATCATTAAAAGCTAATTATTTAGGAAAATGCTATAAAATAGCACTTCTATCTAATAAGAACTATTGCTTCAAGAAGATAAGCACAGCTCTAATAGCGTTATTTGCCCAAATTACATATTTATTCAACTCCAACCTTTTGGCCTTAGATTAGACTGTCTAGACTAATTTTGCAGACTACAGACAATTACTATTATCTTTACGTTTGGAAAGTGTCATAACCAGAAGTGCCAGGAATGCTGAAATTACAGCTGTGTAAGTGTTATTTAGCCATCTATTTTCATTAGCAAGGCTAATAATTACTAGCCTTCCCCCCAGATCCTCACCCAACTCAGTAAAACACATAGCAGTTATCCTGGAGCATGAAAATTTTAAATGATAATGAAATAATTGGTTGCCTACCCATGAAATAATGGACTCCTTCAAAGTGTGTTAATCATTCAGAAGTGCCAGCATCAGAGGCTGCATGCTGCATATATTATAATGGTAAAATGTGCTGCAAAATTAATTAAAATAAAAACACACTGGGTAACTTTCCTTTAGAACAGGGTTGCAGGTGGCAAGCCGTCAACAAGAAATTCATGCTAAAAACTCCAACAGTAAAAACGTACTAAACACACGCTTCTAACACATCAATTTCTAAAGTTTTCCACACCCCACAGTGACAGGGCACGAAAGCCACACCAAGCCAGGCTGATTAACCCAAGGCCCATTGGTCCCATGCTGCAGGCCCAGCAGCTCAGCAGTCGGGAGTACCCAGGTTTTTTTTGCACATCCATATCAGCCATCAATCACACTGTACTCTAAGACGAAAATGTGCTTTCCTCCACCAGAAACCATTTCTCAGAAGTTTGTGACTAAGCAGCAAAACCTCAGAAAGAAGAATTTGCACTGGTCAATAGGTGTTTTTTCCATGTGATGTGTTCTTGCAGATTTGGCTGCTCTGAGCCGGGCCAGCACACCGGCTCCCACGGGGACCAAGCAGCAGAACAAAGCACTTCACGCCACTCACTCCCAAGTCAGCAAAAAGCTCCATAATCTTCATGTCCCCTCTGCCAAGTGAAGTTTTGCAAGTGATTCAAATTTCAGCATCTGATTTTTAACCCACACACATCAAGGAGAACCTCAGTTTGGGATTTAGAGCAAAACAACAAAAAGCTAAAGGAGTATTTTTTGTCGTGGCTCTAACCTAAGGTGTCAGGTTAACCCACCTAATTGTGAGAGTGAAAAGGAAGGAAGGAGATCTCTTCCAAGGCAGGGCAGTCTGCGTAAGCCTTTTCATGCTAGGGACAGCGCGTTCAGACCTTCCCAGCACACAGGCCTTTGTTTTGTCCGACTGCTTGGGCACTCTGTTCAACAGTTCTGACAGATGGGAAGAAAAGGAACCCAGACTTAGCCATTGTAAACTGAACTTAGCAAAGCAATGTGGTAAGTCACTCCACCTCTGGAGCAAGATGGAGAAATCCTACCCCTTGTAAGCAGAGAGATACCCAACACAGATACTTCAGTGAAGCAGGCTGACCTGAGATCATCCTGAGGCGTGATGCCTGTCAGAAAGCACAAGTACATTAAACAGAGGCTAGTCTCACAGATGTGGACACTACTGCTTCAGAAGTAACTGTGCAAATAATTATCACTGTCCTCTAAATTCCAGATTTCTGGAAGAACAAAAGCTTAGAAGTCAAATACATAGGATGCAAGAGCCTGCAGTGTGGACTGATGTAACTGAAATAAAGTTTCAGCTCAACAAACCACTTTGAAAAAAAGCAACCCAGAGTATTTTCCAACACAGATACCAGGGGAGTACAATGCTTTCCTTTCCAGCCTAATCAGTGCTTGCAGAGAAGTTTAATCTTAATGTCTTTGAAGAATGTCTTCATAGTCTCTCTCACTACCAGCAGCAGCAGATTTCAAGATCAAAGGTTACTGACATCTGACAACAGCATAATTCAGCCTGGTTTTCTCATCAAGTGGCTAAGGCACAGTGCAGCGCATGAGGATTGTTTACAACAGCCTATGTAGCACTTCATTTCTGACTTTTCAGAAGCAAAGCCATGTCTACTGGAACTTCTACAGGCAGACAGCTGAAGTTCTTAGAAGAAGCCCAAGAGGTAAAAGGGAAAGCTTTATCATAAATATAACAACAACAAGGAAACCCAAACCACCAGACTCATGGTTGGGAAGACAGAATTTATGGCTCCACTCCATGTTTTACATCAGCATCCCACAAGTCAACCCAAACATGCTGTCCTGCAGTATCTCCAGACCCTGCACCTCTGTGGCACAGGGTTACTCAGTGAGATCACTTTTAAATCAGCACATTTGCAGAGTGACACATGAAGCTTATGTGCAACCCTAACATTGTCGATGCACGTCCTTCAGAATCCACACTCACTTATACTCAGCTGAAGAGTACGAAACAGGGCAGTGAATATTTTTCCTGAGTTATTTTACAGTGTGCTTGAAGTCCCATCAACATCAGAACCACAGAAGAAGCCAGGGGGAGATGCATTCTGGGCAGAAGATGCTTTCCTGGTGGAAGATGCATGAATGACCATCCTTTTGTTCCACCAAGCAAGTGCCACATATATACTCACCCCAGCAGCATGGCAGACATGAAGTCAAATCATCCACAAGTGGAATATTCACTAGGGAGCTTGACAGAGGCACACTCTTGAGTAGCATTATCCTCCCAATTAGTCAAGACTTTAAAAGCACAATGTGACCAATATTGTTGTAACTCACATATGGGGTAATGCACACACAGTGAAATTCCAGGAAACAGAAAACTACTGAGTGCTTTTACCATTGCTGATCCTGACATGAGTACAATTTTATATCACAGAACTGGTTGTAAGCACGGTTTTGCTAAATTAGCTTGTTAGCAGATCTACAGGGGAAAGGAAGAGATCCTAAAGCCCCAGTAAGCACAAATAAAATGCTCTTAAGCAGTGCCAGAATTCTCAGCTTCAGCAACTCCAGATTATGAAGTCAAAAGAGTGTCAAATGGAAACACATTTATGTCCTCAAATTTTATTAAAAATGCTTTTGCCTTCAGTAGCCAGGCTACAAAATTAAGCAAGCAACGATTTCCATCTAAAAAAACCCTTATTTACGAGCAAAACATTTGGTTGTACTGAAATCAACCACAGTGTTTCTTCCCCTTCGCCTATGCACCTGCGGGTGGTAGTACCACTCTTAGTCAGCATCACCCCACTCACAGGGCAGGGAAACACATAGAAATCTCAGAGGGAGTTTATTTTCTACTTTGAATTATCACAGACACTGCATGGAATAGAAAAAGATAGAAATAACTAACATTAGTTAGTATCTATGGCATTGATGTTCAAGAAAAGACTGGGTGAGGCACCTTGTGCCATGGCCTAGGTAACACGGTGCTAATCAGTCAAAGGTTGGACCTGATGATCTCAGAGGTCTTTTCCAGCCTAACTGATTCTGTGATTGCTAGATGAATATTTCACAAGACTTCTTGAGTTGGAGGATTAGTTGGATGCTAATCTTGGCTTTTGCACTCTTAGAGCATGTATATCTTAAAAGCAAGGATTGTTCTATCTCAGTGAGAATATAATTAACCTCAAACCACATGCTCTTGTAACTAAAGAAAAAAAGCCAAACATCTGCTGCAAGTGACCATTCTCATTCCATTAAAACACAGAGATACAGCAAGATGCATGTTGGGAGACCTGTTCTAATGTTAAGATCTACTTCATGCCACAAATTAGTTTTATGTGCAAACACCTACATTCACATTTCAAAAAGCCACATCTGTGACGAACCACATCAAGAAACTGCAAGCAAACATTCAGCTGAGGTGCCACACAATCAAACACCCCACACAGTCAACAAATGTTTTTACAGTATGGCCATTTATGGTAGCAGTAAAGAAGGCAAATCAAAGATGGAACAGTTTCACACTGAGCACCATCACTTCCCATGGTGAAGCTGATTCCAAGTAACAGATAAAAAACATGATTTGTATCAAACACCACATCTACAGGCAAACCATCGTTACTTCAGGAACTCACAGTTTGAGCTACAAGCATTTTCTAGAGTTACATAGAGCTTAGGCATCACTGAAACTCTGTTTAGTATTTTCTTATCCAATATCCTATTTAGCAGTACATTAGAGCAGGTTCCAAAATAGTTCTCTACCCATTTGTGAGTGAAGTTCCTCCAAGGGGAAGAGGAGTTTAAAGATCAAATTAAGAGCAAACACCTCCCATTCAGAAGCTCATGAACTGCTGAAGGGAAACAGTGCCTAATTTCCTTCCAGAGTTGGATGCTCAGGCTGAACCTGAGCTCTCCAGTGGAGACCTTTGGTCATGAAACAATGGGTATTGTAATTCCTTGTTTGAAGCACAAGTGCTCCATATACCGACCAAGCCACACATGCTGTGATAGCACCACCCTCAGACAATCATTCTTCAGTCTCGGTTCTGTCATCTAAAGCTTGTAAACACAGCTTTCCTTAGGTAATTGGGCAAGCAAATTAATGCAGCAAACAAGGCTTTAACATCAAAATGCTCTTCCTACAGTACGCAGCAAACTTTGTGAAAACTATTAAATGCATCTACAGAATGCAAGACCATCAAGAGTATGCAAACCTCCACTGGATCTAGAAACATTCTGCACTCTTCCCTTGCTCTTCACCTGACCCTCATAATAAAAATCTCCAGGACACTATCTATGCTTGCAGGTACACAAACCCTGACAAGATGGTATCTCTATAGTATGGCCTTTGCAGAATCCCAAGGCTTAGCAGACCAACCATCAACAGAAAGGAAAGACCTTTGGCTGTGAGATCTTGGCTGTGGCTCTGTCACGGGCTGTGCTTTCGGGAAATGCTCCATCCCAACTAGAAGAGGACAGAAGCACCATCAGACTACACACAATGCATCTCAGCTCAATTCAGGTAAACAAACTATTCTTCTCATCCTTTTGCAAAACTGTAACTTTATGTGCTTACTTAAACAGATTTGAGCAGTTTTCTGTTGCCATTTCCTAAGAGGTAAATCTTTGGAGTCACCCAGGTAGGTCCACACAAACCTTCAAAAACAACACTTCAAGCTAATTTCACTTGAATGAATTCTTCTCTCCCTCTCCTGATACTCCTGTTCTGAATAAAACAATCTAGTACTTGAGCAGGCTTTCAAGTTCTAAGGGAAAATAAGGATGGCACACCACTAAAAATGCAAAGAATTTATTTTTCTCCTACAGCATACTCTCACTGACCAGTTTATCATCACCTCCTCATGAACACTGGCAGGCTTTGGGATTTTTAGATTGTTGAAGGTGTGAACTTAAAAACTCAGGGTTCGAATCCAGATGCTTCAGTTCAGTATAAGCATATAGTCAAGATCTGCTCTGGGGGTTTCCAGCAAGGTGATTTCCCTTCTGCCCCGTGTGCACTCATTCTTACAAAGAATTTACATAAGTTCTCAAATAAACTTGTTTTCTAAACTTACAAGCCAGCCTGCACAAGGCAGCCAGATGACATGATTTTTACTTAATTTGCATTAGAAGATACAGGCTGACTTCTCTATACATTATTCTTTTACTGATAAGAGTTGAAGAGAAAAGCATTGTTATTTGGAAAACAGAGATGCACATCAGAGGAATATAGGTCACGAAAAGCATTGGTAAACACGCTGTCTGAACCACATACAACGATGAACAAAGGGAAGAAGGACAAGGGCTGATGAAAAATAATTTGATCATGCAAGTTGTATTTCTCCACTTCAGACAAGCTGGTTTCACTAGCAGCTGCTATTTCTCCTTCTGATTTTATGATTACTAACTTGTAACAAATCTTCAGTGAAGTAAGCTACCTTCTTCAGGTTAGACACTGAACTGCCACTGCCAAAAAAAGTAACTCTAATTTCTTTATTACGAAAACATTTTGCTTTTGAAAACCATGTTAGACCAATATTCTTTAGGCATATAGCAAGCTCAGAAAAGAGGATACTTTTTTGAATTCCACAAATAGCACAGAAAGTATTGGATTTCTACACGGTCTAGAACCAACTTATGAGGAAGATCCTTTTTGTTTATCATCTCAACATGCCAAATGATACTTCCATGCCATAGTAAGTCACACTATGTTAGTTTACAGTCTTTCAACTTGACAAGTCCTGTAAGACTTTCCAGGAGAGGAGCCAATACTCCTGAAATGTAACTCTGCTGCTCTTACTTGCTTTTTAGTCCTCTCCAAAGCAATCCCTCCATTCCTCACTTCATTTCTGGAGGCCATAATCCTGCAGAGGCTGATTCTAGAGTGCAGAAGGGACAGCACAAGAAGTCCTTGCTACCCATGCAAAGAGCAAGAAGAAAGAAGGCAAGCCAAGAGCTTCTGCAGCATGAAATGCAGCAATTATAAAATCCACAAACAAAAACATTAGAAACAAACAAAATTCAAGTTGTTCTCTCTGCAAGCAAGTTTACACTGACAGGAAATGAGTAGCTAACAAATAAATTACCCAATCCGAGTTCAGAACATGCCCAGAAGTAAGGAACTCAGCAAACCAAGCAGACTCACTACATGTCACAGTCCTTCTGTACTAACTCCTGTCTCTGCTAACCTGCTATTAACAGGTTAACAGCATGTGAAAAAGTGGCTTTACCACACATCTAGTAGGGAAGACAGCTTAAAACATCCTGCCCTGAAGGCAAGGACATACTCCATCACCTAAAGCCACTTGTTTTCATTAGGAAATCGATCTACAGAACAACATCTAAATTCAAATTGCAATGTGCAACATTCTCCCATGGTCTGACAGGCACACACAACAAAGTATCACCTCAAATAAGTAAAGAACATCATTACTTGATTGCATTCTTGAGCAAAGAGTTCCTGCAAATGTTTCATTTAAAGGTATAAAGAAGCAGCAGTGCAGCAAATGCCGTCTTAAAATGTGTGAGCAGTATGCAAAGACTTTCAATTTGTTTACTTTCAGAAAGCAGCTTTAGAATGCATGGGTTTTGATCAGTGGGTTTTTTTTCTTTTGGCCTTTTTTTTTTTTTTTTTTTAAATAAACCCTACTGCTATTTCCGCTCCCATATTCTACCAAGTAGAGAACTTGTGGTTAAGGCATTCAGTGAAGAGAAAACAGAGCGTGGAATGCACAGGCAGACAGCCTTCTGCACCAAAAACCACAGGAAAGCACATTAGCTTCTCTCAATTTTTAGAGATTAGAAACAGGTCCTTCAACTTCATCACCCTTATAATAATGGACTATTGAGATTTCCAGCAATCATAGGTGAAGCCTCCGGACAGGCAGTCCCTCAGTATGACAAGCAGAAACCTCTCAGAAGACCTTATCTTCTTGTTGCTTAACTTGGATGTGGCAGAGTGTGAACGTCCCTCTGATCACAGCATTAGCACCACACAGCTCTGCCAGCGTTTAACAGGCTGCAAAGCTCATGTTATTTACAAAGACACGGTGGATGCTACCAATTAAAGGCAAGTAGTTTCTCTTTTGAGCTTTCTTCCAGCATTAGAAAGTATTTTAATTTAAGTCATAAGTCTTAGAAGACTCATTTCCTGTGCATGTGTTAAACTCAACCTTTCATAATGACCAAAACACAAAGCTGCCTGGAGGGATCGTATGTGTTACAAACATGTGGAACAGAATCAAAGCCCAATAATGCATTGCTGGTTCTCATATTTTATACATATATATACCAAGAAAACAAGAGTTATAACAAAGTCCTCTTCAAGCAAGTTTTGGCACTCACAGTGTACATGCTTCAGGTTTAGGAAATGACAGTCAGATCCTGAAGACACAAAAACAAATCTGGGGATATCTTCCTGGGAATCGCAGTGACAGCCCACTGCTGGGAAAGCAGGCAGCAGCTCGTTTGCAACACCTCCCACTTCAAAGCACAGGCTGGAAGCTGACCAAAGTCAGTGCTCCAACCTGGACATGTTTAGTCAGCAATAACAGAACATGGGATTACGTCCAGGAGAATCAAGTAGCATGAAGCCCTTTCCCTATATCTATCATGTATTTTCTGGACTAAGGAGAAACAATCCATGCAAGGAAGAAGGTACAAAAGGATGATAAAAACTAGGTGAATTGTGCTAGGCATTCACAGTAGTATCTCTCAACTCCTAGCACAAGGGAAATGCTGAAAGACTTTTAAATTTCTCATGCTATTCAACTAGCATGGGATTAACTCATGTACAAAACAGCTACCTAAAGTACATGTGCTGCAGGGAATTTTTTAAGTTTTAACATAAGCTGTTCAGCGGTTAGAAAACCCAGCCTCAATTATCTAGTCTGAAGCAAGTGGCTGGAGTTTAAATTATTCATCTGCTGAAATCACTCTGAACAAATTCTTCCAGATCACCCCCTTCCCTCATGCAGGCAGGCATCCAGTATCTTTTTCAGGAGATAAGCTCAAGAGATGCAGGGCTTGTGTTTATTTTCTTCAGAGTATTTGTAAATTGAAGAAATGTACAGAAGAGAGAATTTCGAGGTAAAATTTTAGCTCTTAAACTACAAAAAACAACAAAACAAAACAAACCCCTCAAACATTGAGCAAAATCCCCAATTCAACTGGATTTTAAAACCCCAGGTCACAATTTCAACAAACAGACACCCAGATCAGCACAACCAGATTATTTTCAAAATCTGCTCTAAGTGAACAATGTTATAATCAGTTTCCTTTTTTGGGAGAAGACCTCTGGTGTGTCTGTTGAAATATTCAAGCCCTCCCACAAAACAAGTCAAAGCAGCTAAGGAGGAGGGGAAGCCACTATTAAAAATGTGTGGAATGTAACCTACTAGGCAGAAGGCAGATAATGGGACAAGGAAGTCGACTACTTCAGATCTGAGGCTCTTTTCCCATACAGTCCCACCAACAGAGACACTGGGCAATTTCAAATTTACAAATGCTAGTGAATTTTATCAACTTTTGTAGGATATACATGACCTAAAATAGTTTAGCAGACAAAAATTATTTGTCAAATCCTTCAGGTACCTGATAGACACACCCATTCTAGTGGGTGCAAAAACTTCTAGACAGCTAAAGGAAAACATGTCTTTAGCTACTTCAAAAGCTGAGCTTTCAAGTGTCTTTTTTAAATTCAAAGAAGATGAGATGTCTGCAGCAATATATTTGGTGTACTGCTCCAGCAAGATAGAAGCAAAGCAGAAACTCTGCGTGAGACAAAACATTTTCTATAGCTAGTAGATTTAGGTCACAGATACAGAAATGTTTCAGGTTTTAGACATCCTTGATGAAAGTAAAGCACTCTGTTTAAAACGTCTCCTTGCAGTAAGAAATGCTCTCAGGACCAATCAAAGAGCAAATCCACTGCCAGTCTCAGCGGACTCAGATGTGCAGGCTCCTACAGCAGCTGGATCAGCCAGAAGACCACAACACCTCAAAAACTTAAGAGCTGCCTTGACATTATAAGCTGAACCTGAAAGAAATAAAACCTCTTCCTCCATTAGTTGCTCTGACACAGTCTGACCTCTGAGAGACTTAATTTCCGAGAGCAGGACTTGCTCATGACGATTATGCACAGGGGGCGTTTCACAACTCTCCTGGTGCCCTCTGCAAGAGGAAAAGCACCCTTAAGCCCCAGCCCGCACCCCGGAAGGGGTTAACTTCCCCCCATTGCACAAGGCTGCAGCCAGCTGGACACACATCATCTTTCGTGGTTAACCCGCTGCAGAAGCAGCTGCCTGTCCCACCCATCCTGACTGCACAAGGGTCTCACCATGGCTCTGCTGGTCCCCATGAGCCACAGAGAATTCTGCCAATTCCACCTGGACCCGGATCTTTTCTACAGCATCACGCGGAGGCTGACACGGTATGACAGAGCAAGTTACAAACCACGTAATTGCTAGAACCAGAAACATCTTAAATTACATTATAGCAGAAGATCTGGTTTTTATGTAAAATTTAATGCTAAAATCATGTTCCAAAAGTTACAGTAAGCAGCCTGATTCCCTTCTGATAATTTCTTGATGGTTCTGGAGTGCTCCCAGAGGATTAAACCTCCCGTATTCCAGGAATGGCATGTAGCTTAAACATGTAGTTATTGCAGCAATCAAACCAGCTTTAAGGTTTAGTACTACTTCAGTTGGTAGTATCACTTGTACAACATAAAATACTATTGTCCAAATAGCCAGAGCAGTAGTTAAACTGATTCAAAAGAGCTAGCAGCACAAGACTCCAAACCAAAGCTAAGTAGACAACAGAACTATGGCTTGGTGACAACCTGCTAAGAGCCAGCAATAAAAGCAGCAAGGCAGGACATTCAAAGTGGTTGGTCCACTGGATGCCACAGACAGAATAATTTATTTCTAAAAAAAACCCAACCAACAAACAAACAAAAAAAACANAAAACAAAAAAAAAAAAAAAAAAAAAAAAACCCACCACAAACATCCCTCTTAAGGCCCCTACAGAGACAGAAACAAGATTATGTCCATAGTTTAAAAGTTCTCCTTTAAATACTCTCAGATGGTAAGACAAGACACAGTTGGTTAACTTTGCCAATGTGCTAAAAAGGATCTTGGCCTCACAGGCTCACTTTCAAATTGGAGGGTCTGGGAAATGTTTATCATGGCATATACCCATCAGAAAAAAGTTTCAGAATTTTCTGCAACACTACAGGAGTGCTGCTGAGCACAGGAGGATATCACCTCCATCCATATTTTCAGAATTCCCATCAGGATGCAAGCCTGCTTCAGAAGGAGGGGGAACATCAGTCTAAGGAAAAATCAAAGAATGGGAAATCAAAGTGATACAGCACATATGGGTGCATCTTTGAAATCTCTCAGGACACAAGCAAGATTCAGGTAACATAGTTTGGGGTCTGAGAGGAGGCAGGAGAATAGGATGCAACAGCAAAGATGCTGTGTTTCCGGAGGACTTCAAAGACAAGCTGCTAGGAAAAAAATCATAAGGAGCAACTGAAATTGCAAGGCAAAGTTAAAGTATACTCATTATTGCATTCTCAGTAATACTGGGTCATGCAAAGCCAGAATCCATTTAAATACATCACCATTACTTTATTGGGTTTTGCTAATGAAGCCTTGTTAGTGTGAGCTAGTAGGGGAAAACACTGTATGCTTTTTTAGTAGTGCTGGCAGCACATATGCAAGTATATTATAGACAGGTACCTTTTTACATGATCATAAAGCACCTTCTTAAAAGGAGGGAGAAACACAGAAATATTATGAACACACAGTTAAGTAACCCACTACCTCACGTAGTGCATATTACTGTAATCCCACTTATTTTCCCTGCATGGAACAAGTCTAATAACAGACGAAATTTAGTAGATCATTTTTCTACCCAAAGATGCCAGATTTTTCACACAGATTTATCACTGGCATCCTACCATTTCATGGTCTACTTACCACATATGAAGCAAAGCACTCAGATTTGCTTGCAGGTTTATAGATTTATATCTGCTTAAATGAGGAATACTGAAGATGCTCTGCAATATGAGCTGGGCTGTTAGTTTTGTCAGGAAAACTCAAAATGGTAATGAGAGTGATTTTAAAATTTCTTTTCCTAGCAAATACAACTGGTGACTCAACATATTATATCACTACAGTTACAAAATGCTCTGAACAGGACTGGAAAAATTATTTGCTGCTAAGTTGTATGGAAGCTCAAGTTTATTTTCTGGCTTAGAAGACTTGAGGAAAGTGACACATTTGAAAGTTATTAATGTGTGTACCCACAGCTAATCTGTTGAGAAACAATGCTTCTCATAGGTCCCCTGAATAAAGATCTCGTGGAGCACTTTGCTTGTGTTACACTAATTTTCTTTCTTCAACTGCACCATTTTTTATGTGTCAGTGCTAACATCTAGTTAATTATTAAAGCACGCTGGTCCCAGCAGCCAGCACTTTATGCTATCTTTAATAGTGCCCTTCTGCATACATTCCTATCGCCTGAACTCATTCCTATCTGGATTCACCAAAAACTACACTTCACTTTCTGCTCACAACTGAGAAGCTGGTGCAGGCCTGGTTAAATTAGCTCGACCGCCAGATGAAGTTGTTTGCAGAGCTGCACAGTGAACCAGACAGGGTAACTGATCCTGGGTAAAAACATTCCCTGGTTATTTTTAACTCAGATGGCTTGCAGAGTTTCGGTGCACTGAAGGGAGTAAATAGCTATAATGGCAAACTGCTGTGGCAGCAAGGGGACCTTTTGAGCATTTTTCCTTACTTGTAGTACTAGCTTATCAAATTAAACCTTCAATTACAGCAAAGCCCTGTTTCTTCAGGCTTGAAGAACAAAAACATTTCCCCAGCCTTGTGCCTCCCCACTGCCAGGCCCTTCTAAAAAACAAACAACCAACTTGCCCTCGCTTTCAAGGCCCTCCAGTTCCCCATCTGCACTAGCACAGCCCTCGTGGTCACATCTGCAGCCCTCATTTGCCAACTGCAGCTCTGGGGAGCTCCACACAAGCTTCTTCCAGAGGTACCATCTCCTCTTTAGTCCTTTGTGAGATTTAGCGTGAGCACATTTCTATGTTACAAAGATTCACCATGAACTCCATCACCCAACAGGATCTCCCCCTGTAAGCAGAGTTTATGGCGTTTCCCCATGCAACTAGAGCAGTGCACACAGTCCTCCTCAGCAGCCCTCACTCAGTCAGGTTTGAGGCTCTGCATAAGTCCAAGTTCTCCAGCCTTTCCCATTCCAGATTAGAATCCCTGACGTCGCTGCAACAGGCCTTGCACACAATGCTCGATTAGTCTCAAGATCAAACACTTCAAACGTGGATACGTGACCTTCTCTAGCTTAACCAAGAACAGTCCAGGCACAGCAGTCCAGCCAGCCCTCTTAAAAACAACCCAGCAAAAGCAAGCAATCTACAAAAAAGTAATTTTAACCTCACCCAAGTTCTATCCAGAAACACTAACGCGTATCATGAACTTCACTGGGATGTGACCAGCTTAAGTATATGTATGGTGAAAAAAAAGTAAGAAAAGGCAAAGCAAACATATTAACCAAACATCCCTTATCTGCTATCTACTTTAAGTAATTAAGTTATAAAGAGAGGAAAGAAATATTTTTTGTGTTTTCTGTTCCCATTAAGTGTCCTACAGGCTATCCCAAACCCAAGGCGCAACCACACTTGAGCCATAAGACAGAATATACAAAATAGCAAAGAGAAGATAAAAAAGAGACAACAAAAACAGTTGTTCAGTCACAGAGCATGTCTTGGTAAAGAAGGATACAGTTCAAGGTGAACAGTAAGGGCCTCACTCACTACCCAGACAGAAATAATTCACTTGTGATCTCACTAGCAATTTGTAGTAGCAGGCTACCACTGCTACCTCTCAGAATTTCAAAACAGAACTCCAGCAACTTTGTACAGCAAACCACTCGCAGGCCAACATCACCTAAATGCATTATTTGCAATTTGCAAGCACCAATTATAGGCATGATTTCTGTTTTAATGTTGGTTTTACATACTTCTTGAACTAGAACAAGAAGTGGTGAATTTATCTGGTTCCATTTTCCTTTAACAATACCTTATGACCATAACTGAAGACAAGACTACCAAACCGGTGCAGTTCAGCCACCTGAATTGTTAGAAAAAAGGGAGAAGTTCTCTGCTTGTGTCACACCAGTCTAGACCTGCAGACTGACTAATTTGGGAAGGTCTGCAGCAAAACCAGCTTCCTACCAGCCAGCCAGCAGTCTGCTACATTCCACTTCATGAAGCTGGTATTTATCTTTGGATACTTCAAGGAGTTCAGCCACAACATTTTCAGTGCCGGGAATGCTTTCACTAAGTGTGAACAGGTTGCACGAGGTACACAAACATGAGCCATTTAAGCCCTTCCAAACTCTTGGAATATAAGGGCCCTACTTATAAGAGCCATCCTCCACCACCACTACTGAGTACTGGAATTCAGAGCTCCAGCCAAAACCAGAGGCAGGAGCCTCTCCCTCTAGTACGGGAAGGAGGCACAGGGCTAGAGGCCAGCGGCTGCCTATTCATCGGCGGGAGTGCAAAGGGCATGCCAGGCAGTGCTCTGGGAAACTGTGCCAGGACTCCTTGTGCAAGTGGCAGTAGAAGACGACCTGATAACCAAAAGGTACGTCAATATTTACTCGCTATATAAGCAACCGCTGCTAGGAGCTAACACACAGAAAGGTGCTTTCGGATTGCCACGTGGGTTAAGTTATCCCAAAGGAATTGCACTTTGCAAAAAAAAAATTGTAAATCACTCAAAACCAGAACAGTGAGGATCTCAAAACTTCAGCACTGCTCCAAATTTATGCCAGCTTTTGAACCCAGCTCAGCTGCAACCTGTGTGTGGACTAGTACAAGGCGTGACTGCTGGATAACAGCATTCATTATGCCACTGCTGGCTATACTGCAACACTCACATGCAGCCTGAGGTTTCCTGCTTGCCTGCAAGGCAAGCCCAAAGTCACCTACTACATTCCCAGGCTGTAGTAGATCTGTAACCAGAGCCAGCCCAGTGTTTTGCCTGGTAGCAGTGTTGCAGGAAGCAAGCCGTCCAGCGGTTCAAGTTTCACAAGAGGGGCGACAAGCAGCCCTTATTATTCCAGGTGACTGCATCACAAGTCCTTTGTTTTGATTAGGGTTTTTATTTCCCACCTTTAACCTCAACAGATGTCGACAATCAGTTGCTCCTAAACTGTATTTTGTCACCTTGAGTTACCGTAAGGAGGCCCCAGGCTTTATCTCAGTGTGAGCATACCAGTCCCAGCGTAGCTCTGCTCTTCGTGAATCTGCAGCCTGGAATCCATGGCATTTTATTCCTTTAACTAGCTTGCGTGCTTACTCCAAGAGCTTTTCTTGATGGTCAGCGAGGGTTAGTCAGAATACACAGAAACTGTGGAGGGATTTGCACATCCCAAGTGCAGCACAGTGAAGTGGGGCACCAAGGCACCAGGGTTTGTCAAACACCAAGCACGCCAGCTCCAACACCAGCTGTATGTTCAGTTGTTGCTTTTCAATCTACTTTACTACTCTATTTTGGAGCTTGGAATTCATATATAGAGCATAAAATTCAGAACAAGCCGTTTTGTTGCCCAACAGCTATTTCAGAGATAAAAGACACTTTGAGATAACCCACCTTTGGGTTTATTGCTAGTTAATGAGAACAGTCTTGTGAAAGTAGGAGCTCGGAAAAGGGAAGGAAAAAAGGGGGGGGGGAAGCCTGAACAACTGCTCACCCATCCATCTCCAAGTCATATCCCTGCTTTCAGACAAAGTGTCTGAAAATTCAAGAGTTAAAAATCTACATCCAAGTTATTTTACTCAGTAGTAAGTGGAACAGTAAGCTCAGCTCCAATCAGAATTTGTTACAGACACTTTAAGAGCAGTAGGAAAAGTATTTTCTTTTACAAACTTGGCAGTAAGATTTGAGCTTGTAAATACAGCATGAAATCAGCAAACAAACAAAAAAAGCCCCAAACACTGAAGCCCTACACAGATTTTGTACCCTGTTAAGTGTTTTAGCAGTTTCAAACACGTTCATGCATTACTACAGGTAACACTAAACTGACTGACAAACTAAGCTCATCTCAGCCACACTGAATTACATCCATTCAATACCATCTCAAGGATCTAGTGACATTTATTAACTGATACATTCATACAAGTCACTAAAGCCTACTCAGTATACAAAACTATACATGTCATTGTCACAAAACAAAAGCCATGTCTTACACGGCTTTTTTTAGTTTTACAAAGAGGAAAAAACCAGCAGGACTAATAAATTTATCAATTCTGGTCAAAAATGGACAGTGTTTTGCACAGCAGACTTGAAAGAATAAAACATTAGTGGCTTTCTCACGGCATACTGCTAAAACTAGTTATATATTGTTCAGTTTTGGAAAAAGAAAAAGCATGAACTAAATGGCAACTGCAGGATAAAATCAGAGAGTGATTAGGTAGTTGCTAGGCTGTATACCCTTTGAGCAAGGAAACCTGAATATTACAAAGGGCTGAGTTACAAGGGAATGTGGGGTATTTTGTGACAGACCTCTGCATGACAGCTGGAGAAAAGCTATTGTGGCAACAGCTGTGTGCTCTGCACAGCTCATACTCCCAAATACCTCAGCCTGCTAAGAGGCCAGTTAACTGGCTGCAATGCACTTTAAAAGTTCTCTGCCTCTTGGGATATAAGCATGATGGATTATTTGTGTATGTTTTCAATAACAGAAGGAATGCTTAGTTTTACCACTCAGACATTTACAAAATGCTGTGGTGTAATGCTAAACTGTCATTCACTGCTGCTTTCCTAGAGTTTATAGCTTCAACATCCCATTAACTCTCCTCCACAACTAAAACATCTTCACTTCCTGTCTTACCAGTGAACAGGCTCAACAGCAGTAAGTTCATCTATCATATCCTGATTTAAAGGAAATGATCTGATATTTCCAGGATGAAATCCTGGCCCACCAACAGCAATATTGAACTATGTTTACCTCCCTAGAGGAAGAATTTTGAGGAACATACTAATCATCTAACCACTGAAAGCTTTGATCTGCTAATTTGTACTCTAAAGTTACTCCAAGGTGTCAGATGAACATCTGAGAGGCTAACCCAAGATCAAAAGCAGTTGTACACAAGTGACCAGTTACACGTCACCTACTCCTGCACTGCACTGTCACAGGGAGGCTGAACTGAGGACACCAAAGGGCTTCCACTGTATGAGATGGGTTTGCTCACTGGCCTCCTTACAAACACATTGTTGTTTCAGGCCAGACTGAGGCACAACAATCATCAGGAACTGATACTCTCACACAGAGGACAGCAAGCACGGGAGCACTTTACACTGCCATAACCTCAGCCACTGCTACTCCAGTAGGAATGAATGCTCTCTGCTTTCCCAGCAGTACCTCGACAAGGTAGGGAAGGATGAGCTGTGCAGAGATCCCAGAAAGCTGGCAAAAGAAAGAAGACTAACTGGTTCTTCTTACATCCTCACTTTCTCATGTTTCCCTTTGTTTTATCTGAAATCAAGGAAGAGCTTTCCCATTTTCAAATATGAATCCCCTGTTGTCTTTCAAAGATACAACCCAAATTGCAGCACATGCATGCCACATTCCTCATGATATCCTATCACCACCAAAGTCCTATCTACTGGAAAACAATTGGCACTGAAGTAAAAGTAACAGCTGTACTTGAGTACTGATTTACTGAAAATTAAAAAGGAAAGCAAAACCAAGTGTAGAAATGTTGGGTAGTAAGAAAAAAACTTTCCTTTTTAAGCTTCAAAACTCAGTTGGAGACAGCCTTATTTTAAACACAAGCAGCAAAGAAACAAAAAAGAATTTAGATCCTGCACTGACATCAAGATCTGTCATGTAGCAAAAGCTAGTACTGATCCACGTTTTAGTGAAAGCCACTACACGTTTGTCACTTAATCCTAAGAAATTCCAAAAATGAAGCACGTGACTTGCTTGTAATCAATTTTAAAACAACTTGGAGCGGTTTCTCTGCAGCCTTAAAAGACAAACAACGTATTTGGCAATACACTTGCTCTACAGAAACTATGCAGGTGCCTGCATGGCAAAGCACACACTTGATAACATCACAGCTTTAAGAGCTCAGGAAGACGCTGTGGGATATAAATAGCACATCAAGCCTCATCTCTTATTGTCCAAAACCGCAGAGAAACAACACAAAACTCTTCTCTAAGGTACCTGAGGTACTGTCCAGGTCTTTGTTTCCCAGCTATTTTTAATTTGGTTTTGTTTTGGGTTGTTAGGGGGTTTTTTAAGACCGAATTTTCTGCTAAACTTCACTTTGCAGTGGCAAGATTTTATCTCAGGATAAAGCTGCCGAGAGGGCAAAAAGATGGAGATAACTTAATGCAAACTGACAATAAGTTGTTTTGAAGAATTCACCCTCAATGTGTCAGCTTAACACCATGGTGCTGTTCCTTCAACATTCTTCAAAGTGAACTGTTTCTTTTTCTGCTGCTGATTTGAAAATATCCTTATATGTGACAAAACAGACACAGGTTACTCTTTTGCAGATATTTGCTGAAAGACAAGCGTCAGTCACAGCACTTGACCCAAAATTTATATTTATTATAATCTCAAACTTTTAGGTGAAATAATTAATTTCTACAAGTACTCAAATACTGAAGCTATACAGTACTCAGCAGAACCTTACTGCTCTTAAAAAACATGGCTATACAAAGGCATCAAGTGTGAACTTGCTTTTTTTCCCTCCTTACGTGTTTAGTAGAAATTACAGCATTTTTGTTATGAAGGTAAAGTTATCCCAAAGCCCTCAGTGCTGCCACGGAATCCAGAAATCCCTCCAGCAACATTTTCCAAGAGAGCAGCATCTCAGAACAGCAGCCATATCCAGCTGCACCCATTACTGCCACAGCAAGGCTCAGGCAACGCCACCTAAAGCAGCAGCAGCAGCAGCATGTTGAGTGAATGGCACCCTAAACCAGCTGCAGAAAACTCAGGGTTTAATTATCTCCATACGCAAGCAATGAGGAATTCAATCCACACACTGAGAGGACTGCAGTTATTCCAGCCCCATCACCTTCAAACAGACCAACCAGGCAGTATTTTACCGAAAACTGACCAGCCATCTACACATCTGACAAAAGACACTTGTACAATATATCTCAAAAAACACCAATCAAACTAAACTAGTTCTAAAGAACTAATTCTCCTGAAATGTCCCCTCTTTTAATCTTCTGTACAATATTGGATCTTATAAGCATTCAGGTATCCAGCACTTACCCAAAAAATTCTAAGTGCTGTTTTCTATGTAGTTACTTAGTCTGTGCTGCAGAGCTTAAGTTCTTAAGAGAGTAGTTGAGCTGATGAACACACGGATGCATGTGTGAGTGAAAAAACCCACTGAAATAAAGAAATAGTCTATTTACTACCAGATCACCTATTCTAACAAAATATTAGCTGAGAACATCATCGCCCCAAGCATTAAAAGACAAGTGTGCCCCGCTGTCAAGCAGCCCATCCTAGGGGTAGATAAAGCATTACCGCCTCTCCTCAGTGGAATAAAAGAAAACAAACAAGAAGCCATGCTCTCCAGATTTGCTGCTCTGCCGTCAGCAACAACAACAAGCAGAACGCAAGTAGTTGTCTCCTCCTACCACCATAAACAGAGATAGAAATGCTATCAGCAACAGGGCAAAGGATGAAAATAAGAAAAGGAGGTAAAGCTGAATTCGTGGCGAAACAGTAAAGCGGGATCTTCCTCGTAACACTGACACGCACCCTTTGTATCGCCTACTGGGGCATGTTTTTTACTGAAAACAGGCGAAAAAGTTCAATTGTCTACAAGTTGCAGGATCAACAGCAGGCGCTCCGAGGGGCGGTGGGCGCTGGCTGGTCCCAGCTCGCACAGCGTGCCCCGCCGCAAACACCCCTCCTCCTGGGGGGAGCTGCGAGACTTTCCTGGCCCCTTGCCGGGCCAGCACAAGATGCTCAGCCCGGGGCAGCTATTTCGGAGCCGGACGCCGAGTGTCACCGCTCCCCGGCCGCGGCTGCCGACCGCGCCTGCCGCTTCCCGGGCGGAGCGCGGGGCCGGACCCCGCCCGCGACACCGAACCAG